>BMAV01010791.1:120820-137110 GCA_019973955.1 Trichonephila inaurata madagascariensis | reverse complement strand
TATAAGGGAAAGAATTAAAAAGGGTATAAAATGTTTATTAATTATGTAAAATTTTAAAAATTATAAGCATATGAAAATGCATTTCTATCTATATATTTCTATATATTTCTAAATATCAATTAAGTTTTACGTTGCGCAAGCTATTTTCTAAAATACTACCTTTAATTACTAGCAATAAGTTGATTTATAAAGCTAAATGTATCCTAATAACACTGTAGTATTTTTATATACATGGAATAATAAATTATATTTTTTAAAAAAAATAAAAAACTTACTTTTTTAAAAGTTTTTTTAAAAATTTCAATATTTTTCAAATATTTTGAAATACAAAAGATATATTATTCTTTAATTCGTTGGGTTTAAAGAGTATGATACATTTTATAAGTCTATGAAGTTTTATGCATCAAAGGCTACTATTTTAAAAAATAGCGTGTGCAACGCAAAAATTACTTAATATTTATTACAAAATTATTTCTTATTTTCATATGCTTATATTTTTTAAAATTATGATTGCATTTCAAACATTTTGTACTCTTTTGAAATGATAATGATAATGGGTAAAAGATTCGAATTACTTAATTTAAATTTAAAAGAATTATACCTGTTTGAAAGTAATTTATATTTTCACCCCTCGAGACACAATTAACACCCCTGAGACCCATTCAAGCTGCAAGAGAGCCACAACATTATTTTGAACTATAGTCAATGTACGAAGACACACCCCAACCTATGTTTCCCTCAACACGAAAACTTTTAAGGTATCCGACTACGTTCGGAACCGTGATTTTGCAAAAGCGTATAAATGGATAATATTTAAAGTATTCAGCGTCACTTAGATTAGAATACGTGTATATTATTTAAGCACAATATTTTGGCAAAAAATGAACATAGAAGGACCTATTTTCAAAACATCCTCTTTTTATGGAAAATGCTTCTATAATATTAAGGCTGTTTTCGGTTAATATTAAAGAATAGGGCCCAAATTTGAAAACATTTTTCAGATATAAAATAAATGAAAAATTAATATGATATTCTGGCTTCACTATCCTTTAGGGGCTGTTTTTTATCATGTTTCCCCTTTTTTTAACCGAGTTGATTCATTTTTTCTCGTATAAAATGTGTTTTGTATTTTTTATCCTATACCGTAATGTTAAATGGGCTTTGCCTTCACTTATTAAAACAAAAAAGAAAGTATTCATGGAATATTTTGAAATTTTTAAAAATACTATATTGTTAACAGACTGTATTGTTAACTAATTTCCATGGATTGGGTCATTTTTCTGTCAGTGTCTTATATTTTTGGTATGTTAATGAAGACCTTAGAAAATGATTTAACTATTTATTTTAAGTGAATAGTGTATATAATTAATTTTGTTGAAATTCTTTTAAATTTAAATTTAAATTTTCTCAACATTAAATTTCCCCCAAAATTTTAGAATTTTTTTATGTATTCCCCTTTAATTTTCAATGTAAAGGGTTTAAAAAAAATATTGCATGAAAAAAACCACAGTAAATCATAATGCGGTAGATAAAGGATTAAAACATCCTGTATATTCATCATGCGTAGAATGGGTTTCATTCTGTGCTATACGCTATATTCTTCACTTTTGTATAATATGTTTCCTTTTAAAATACTTATACTTTATATATATATAAAATGTCTATATTTTCTATCTCTAATCTTCATGCTAAATATATAAAAAATGAAAATTCTCCTTTTTAGTGAACTGCGTAATATACACGAGAACAATTCTTTTTAAAGATTTATGCGAAATTTTCGATATTAAGAAGATCTCTTCTTTTTCTTATATTTAATGATGTTTACTTACACTAATAATAACTTTACTTTAGTTATGAAATATTTAAACCCTTTAATGAGGCGTGTTAAGATTACTTCCCACCTACAAGATCCTACAAAATACGCCTGTGGGAAGCGCAATTCCCATCATAATATATTGACGCTGCAATTAGAACGGTGGGAAACAATTTCCCCGCTTTAGTTTTGTGTCCATCTGTGTTCAATCGCTTGAATGGAAATGGCGGAAATTTTTGGTTTGAATGTTTGAAAAGCTTTAGGGGTTTTTTGTCCTACTACATCTGTTTTGATGTGACATTTGTGTGTACTCCTCAACGATTCTGCTACAAACGTGAGTAAAATACTGTTTTTATTGTAATAACACTTTCTTATTTCGTATATTTCTGTAGATTTTGTGCCAGTAGCTATCTAATATTATTATAAAGAAAAGAAAGATGCCAAATAGAAAGAAGATCTGTAAAATGGTGGCATCGTATCTCTTACTTTCCTATTGACCTTGGCATCGTAAACAGCTCCATACTGTGGCAAGTGAACAAAACCCCCAGAAATTTAGACCAGCTAACATTCCGTATAGCACTAGCCCGTCAGCTATAACAGACGGATATTCCCCCAAAAAAAAAGGAAAGGACGTCCTGCTGCTTCCCCAAACAAAGGTGCAGTTCGGGGGTGTGCTTAACCAGGTGGGAAATGATATCCAAAAATGGTTTCCCAATATAAACGATGTAGGAAATGTAGCACAAAAAAAAAAAGAAAAAAAGGACCCCTGCATCTGTAGAATGTGATTACCCCTTTGTATCGGAACTGCCTCACCCGGAAATAATCCCCATTAAAAATTAATTTTTTTTTGACTGTAAATGATTTCTGGGGAAAGGGTAATTCCCACCCTGAAATTTTAAAAGTAAAAAAAAAATTCCAAAATAAAATGCGTTTCCTTAAATAATTTTTTCTTAATTGTTAATAAAACTAAAACTGGGAAGAATTCAAAAGAAAAATAAATGGCCCACGAAATGGTTAAAGATTATATACATATATTTAATTAATAAAAGGTGAATTAAAATAATGAATCAATGATTTAATGAACATTGGAATTATTCTTATCATTTAAAGTTTGCTTAAACTTTTTAAATCAGTAATTGAACTAAAAAATTACTTTTAAGCTCATACCACTTCTAAAATAATTAAGACAATTTGATAGTTATATATCAGTAGTATTGTGACGGGCTCCGCGTCTTTTCTTTAACATAACCTCTGGGGTTTTTTGGAAAAAATTAATGGCAACTCTTTTCCCCAAAACCCAGAAGCGAAATGCGAAAAGGAAATACAAATAAGATAGCTTTTAAAAAAAACAGAAGTTTCAGTAAAATGAATGGCAATTTGATGAATGTTACGTTTGGAGGAGATAAAAGCGTGAATTGACACCCTTTTTAAAATTTACCAAAAAACCCCTGCCATAAATACAAGGTTCATACCATTGCACACCGCCTAGACGTTTCCATTTAAAGATTGAAGTTAAATTTGAATTAAGGTAGGACTGATTATTTGATTTTTTGAACTTGTAAATTATTAGAAGTGGGGTAGGCGGATAATATAATTATTTAGAGAAAGTGGTCAAATTTTTTGCGATTGGGTTTTTAATTATTTTTGTGTGTTAGCATTCTAGATTCTCATTTATAAAAATTTTATCTAAATTGGTAGAGGTTTAAAATATTTTAATAAAGTCATTTTAAAATTTAAAAATGTCTGATTATTATAAAAAATCCCATACCTCTAGTCACGCGGGCCAATCAAGGATATGGCCCAAAAAAAGGGGGCCATAGCACAGTATATTAAATAGCATTATAAAAAATTATAAAAAAAAAAATAGAAACACATGTGACAGGCCCCACGCGTTTTTCATTAACATACCCCTTTTGGGTTTTTGGGGGTCAGAAAAAAGGGGCAATTTTTTAAACCAACCCCAAGAATTTAAAAGGGAAGGGAAAAAGATGCAAATTGGGAAGCTTTTAAATAAAAAAAATTTTAGAGAAAAGCGAGGTGGCTTTTGGGGGGTTTTATGATAGTCCGTGTTTCAAGTGGGGAAGAGTATTTCGAAGTTAAGGACAGTAAAAGAGAAGGTACTCGTGACAGGGGGGGCCTTTATCAAGGGCAAAATTGACAAAGTGAACCCGCAATTCAGGGATCAGAAGTTTGGAAAATTTTGTTGGACATTAAGATAGTAGTTAACATTTAAATATTCGAATCTGTGTTTGCATTGAAATTGAGCTTAGGTGAGTTAGTTATTGATTGTGGTCTAGGTTACGTTATTTCGGTATTATATATTGTGTGTTTAGCCACCGTAGATTATCTCACATATCATATTATTATTATTTAATCTCTTACTGGTTTAAGTTAAGATCTTAATAAAGTAATATTAAAATTATGGCAGCTTCCAGTTCTTCATTTGTTTCTACACCTCCAGCTTAAGCTGATAATCTAGGAGAAGGACACCCAAGGGGGGTTGCATACATACACATAATTGTTTTAATCCTGTATGAAGTAATTACAGCCATTCAAAGAAAAAGTAAAATGACAATAATGAGTCATCATTGGAAAAGGGAAATATTTTTTATTAATATCTTATCATAAAATTCACAATACAAACGTATTTTAGATTCTTGAAGAATTTTTTGTAAATACAATTTATTTAGAATTGACAGCAATTACTAAGGCACAAATGTGTCAAAATTCAAAATTATAGTTGAGCATTTTTATTATAAATCTAGTGAAAATCTGCTCATGTCCTCGGTTTGTTCAATTAAGTTCGCTACTTCAGCAATATAATCGGACACTTCCGTTAAATTCGGAATGCAATCCAATTTTAACCTAAAATACAGAATTAAAAAAGAATAAAATAAAAATATAATTAAGACATTTACAGCTACAAACTGTCTTATTCTAAACAGTTATACGATTATGATATCGGACATTAACACTTGATTAACTTAAATTAGTCGACAGACATTAAGACATAGATAATTATTTTTGATTTAAATAATTAAATTTCAATGCCGTGGATTTTTGAGACATAACAAAAAAATATACGTATAATTAAATTTTTGCAGAATCGATGGAGCAGAATGAAATCATATAAAATAAATCAACAAAAATAAAGTACTACTATAATATAATTACAGTAAAAATATTTGATTTAATTAAAGCTTTGGCAGCACATTGACATACATTTGTAGTACATATAATAAGATTTCATTACCTTGCGACATATTTGGAAAGATTTTGCAAGTAATTCATTTTGTTTATAATATTTCATCATTCTTGGGTTTCAAATGTATATACCTACTCTTAATTAAGAGGACTTGAAACCCTCTCAACAATTTTTTTTCTTTTTCTATTTAAAAATTATATTTTAGCATTTCATATAATTTTTCTATTCAAGAAAATGATATGAGAGACGAAATTTTTCACATATTATTCACAGAATTTTAAAAATTTTAATTTTTTTTAAAAAAAAATTTGGGAAAAAAAAAAAATTCCCTTTTTTTTGTATTATTAATTTTTTGCCTAAATTTTTTTTTTAAAATTCTTAAGGATGCAACCCGGGGATCGATTTTAGAATAATTTAATTCGTTTTGGAGGGGAAAAAATGAAATGGTGATATGCATGCTAAAATTCAATGAAAAAGCTCCTACATTTAAAATTTTTTTACAAAATAGTATTAAGTTTACAACAAAATGGATCCCTAATTTTGTTACATGCGTTATATATAATTCGCAGGAAAAAATGGAATTGATCGATAAGCAATTGTGGGAGGAGTAGCATTTTGAATGCACAAATATATCGAAAAAACACAAACTGATGAAAACCCCATTAAAGTTTATACTTCTGAAAAAATATAATAAGCTTGAATAAACTTAAAATACCACTTTAAGATAATAGATATGTATTTTTATTTAAAATAAAAAAAATTGTATTTTCGTATTTTTTCAACCCATACATTTTTATAAATGATCAATTTTTAAAGAAAATTAATTGTACAAGAATTTTTTCCTGTCATGTCAGAAATTTTAGTTTTTTTCTTCACATAATATTGAAGTATTATATTTGTATGAAAAACATATGAGAAATAAGAACTTAAATTATGAAATTATTAATATAAAATGCCTTGATTCAAACATTTTACATGCACACATTTCAGAAAGAAAAAAAAAATTGCATTATTGTAATGCCTCAGAAATATCCTGCTTTATATAATACACCTTTTTTTATAGTTATTATTTCTCTTTTTAAAATAGATTGTTTTCATCAAATCTATTATTTTTTCTTTTTTTTTAAAAAAGGGGGGGACGGGTCCAATTTGTTTTTACATTTTTAAATGAGGTTTTATCCAACTTTTAACTTTTCGACATGCAAAAGTAATATATGAATCGAAAGATAATAATGCGAAGAATAAGATTAAATAAAAATAAAAATAATCGATAGTTCTGTTATTTTTGGGGTACCGAGTCCTCTTAAGTTATATACATATCTACGCATATTAATCATTTATGTTACGAAAAAATAGTTTTTAAATATGTGTAGATGTCACAGGGAAAACATTTTAAATAAATTTCAAGAAAAATTTAGCTATATATAAATTTGAATTTTGAACAATGAAGTAACAATTAATTTCCCAAATTATATCTGTAATTAAAAAAGATTTAATATACAAAAAAATATTACAAAATAAAATTTAGAAAAATAATTAATAACGAGACTAACCGAAATTTATTTTTAATTTCTTTCTTTCATTAACTAAACTGTTCTTTTCCTTATAAAACGTAATAGTACATACATTTATGCAGTCTTCATAATGAATACAATAATGAACTGAAATATGTTTAATTAAAAAACAGTAGTTTCAATAAATTGTACAAAAATTGATAAATTTAAAGGGATTAATTTAAATTAAATTGTACCTTGGAAGAATGGGGAAAAAATATTTGAAAAATAAGTTAAAATGTATAAATAAATTAACAACTTAAAAAGATGGTAAATATTTCAGATTGATTGATTGAATATTAACGTCGCACTGTTCAGCTACACGAGGGCTTTTGGCGACGGACCACGTAATTTTGAACCGACGTGGACGACACCTGAGCTGGCACCCCCTCTTCTAACTACCACACCACACCAACGGGAGGATGTTTCAGCTCTCGACAGATTTAACGTGCATCGGTGCCCTACACGGAGGGTCTTTAGTGGTACTGGACTCGGACTCGAACTCGTGACAAGGTAAGCCACGGTCCGATACCTATACCACTTGGCTACCGCAGCCACAGGTAAATATTTCAGGCCTCAGTTGTACAACATAAAGATCCTAGATTAAGGCTTTGATCGCGTGACTTGGTCACAGCCGTTTTAATGCCTTTTTCTTTCCATTTTACGATATATGTTGTTTAATATATACATTTCTTAATTTTCATTCAATTATTACAATTACATAATATTATTAAAAAACAGTAAAAAGATCCTTACATTAGCTTATTTTTTTAATATAATAGAAAAAAAAATTCTAGTAGGATATCACAGAAACCCGACCGCCAACCTCTCTCCAAATATGGCTTCCAAAAAGCTGTTTATTGTTTATTATATGTGGTAACCGGATTTCTATCTCTGATATTTTCATTACGGGCAATTCTATGCTCTAATTTGAGACTTTTGGTAAAATTAATTATTTAAATAACTTAATAATTATATTGATTATTTAATTATTTACTTATTTAATCAATTATTTAATTATTCAATTAATTACTAATTGATTATTAATAATTATTTAATTATAAGCACATACTACATTAGTTTATTTTATATTTGACTTGATTGCATAATATAAAAAGTAATTCATTCACCCAAAAACAAACCATCCATATTAATTTAGGTATATGCTTTTATTCCTCAAGAACTTTGGTCTATGGACTTGTTTTCTATCTTAATTTTTCCGATTCTTTGACTTTTGTTCACATTATGATCGTCATTATACATGAGGCCTAACGTGGCGGCCAGTAAAAATGGTACTAGGTGCGAAACAACTGGTCGCCAAAAAAAAAAATTCAAAATGGTGAAGGCCGGGGACATACGTACCCTCTTCAAAACTTCTTGAGATTTTTAATTGGTCTAATTTTTAATTTTAACGATTATATTTTATGCTTTCATATAGAATATGTAAAACAGGAGACACAAGCTTTTCTCGAATTTTTACTGCGCTAACTATTTTGAAAATAGAATGTTTCCAAAACTATAATTCATACACATACGCATATTCTTTATATGAAAAAGGAAAGTTGTTCGAGACATGAAAATTTCATTTGAGTGGATTTTAATTTATTTTCCAAATATTCATGGAACAAAAAAGGAACAAGAATCTATGCATTACATATAGATTCCTAGATTTAAGGGGACATGGTACGATTTAAGCAAAAATTTTTAATTTAAGGATTTTCAAAATTTTTTGGTTGTGTGTATACTATGTAAAACAGATTTTGTGCTTAAAATTTCATAAAAAGTTAGCCATTTAATTTTTAAGGAAAAAACTTAAAATTTGTGAAGTGAATTTAAAATGCAACTCCTCCTACAAAAATTTACGTACACGCATGAAATTTGATTTACAAGTACGTCCAACTATGTATAACAAAAGTTGGTATGGGTTTTGCGATAACACTATTGGTATTTGTACAATACTTTTTTTATGAATCCTTATTGAAAATTCTTTAAAAAATGTGCAAACTCTAACTTCAATTATTTTTTAAAAAGTAAGAATTGCTTTGATTCAAAAATGCATACCAACTTTTGTTACATGTACTATTAACAATAGGTAAAAAAAAATTCAAAGCATTAGGCATAACAGAAAAAAGGCTTAGCATTTTAAATGAAGACAAACTAGTTATATTTTACCTTTCTGAGATAGGTATGTTTAAAGTTTTGATTTGCTATAGGGATGTGAATAAAAATGAATGTAAAAGCTATCATAATTCTGCGTTTTTTAAGTTTAGAGTTTTCAAATTTTGTGAGGTTATAGAAAAGTATATGAAGAATAATTTAGGCTACAAAAATTAGATTTGATTTTTTGACCGATTTTTGTCGATTGAGTCGTAATTCTCTTAACTACAGAAACGGATACTTCGTCAGATTAACGATTAGTCATATTTTTTAATTTATGGTAAGAGAGAAAGTATTAGCTTTTGTTTTCTCCTTCACGTTTTGGCATTCTCTTTAAAACACTTTTATACATACAAATTTTGATATTATTTTTGTTTAACTTAGACATTTCGTAGTATTTTCTTTTGTTTGAAATATTAAACAACATAAAAGCAAAATATTATTAATAATAAATAGCATTCTTATTTTGCACATGTCCGCTAGATACAAAAAAAATATCCATTAAAACTGTGGATTCGATGATGAACTCTCATTGGAAAGCAACATTTTGATTTAAATAATAAAAAAGATGAATAAATAAAATTGAGGATCATATCAAAGGATAAATTTATTAATTATCTTTATGAATTCATATATTATCATTATTAACTATCTTTCATTATTATGAATGTTTGCAAAATTAAATTTTTATAACCATTTTTTAATCATTGCATTTTAAATTAATGTTTTCCGATAATTAAGTCGAAAATTAAATAATCACCCTTAACTTAATTATTGAATATTTAATTTGTTTATCTGTAATTATTTTCACCAAACAGAAAAAGAAAAGAAGAGCTTTGATCATGTTTACCTCGGATTTTGAATAAAAATGTATCTATCGGCTGGATACGGCACCAAGGTAAAATTACTGGTAACACCTCTAATGTATGCACCCATGTTCTTCCAGAGTATAAGCTGTCCCTCTTCCATTTCTGGTAACAAACATTCTTCCATGATGACGTCCTCACAACAGCAAGTTTGTCCCCAAACTTTACTTTTATATTTAGGTCTTTTTTCAATTTCTGAAGATGTCTGAAAAGAGCACGATACGAATTTTTTTTACCAATGCGAAACATTTACTGGTAAATTTTCACTCGGAAGCAAATCTATGGTTATTTACCAATATTTGATGTGGGAAGTTAAATGCTTGTTTTCCTTCATATTAGGAATAAGTAAATGTTTTGGAACAAACGCAATTATTATCACTGTTGTAGTTTAACCCTTAACTTCGCACTGTTGCATTTCTGCAACATATGATTTATTTTAATTTAACAGACAATATTTTTTTTAATTACCAACAAATCCCTTATCTGAGAAAAAAAGATTACTGCAACGAAATACATGTTAATTTTGTCACTAGATGGAAGGACATTTTTTCCAGAAATCATAACAATTATAAAAATCTCTGATGCCTCAAGAACTATGTTTTTGCAATAAAAAGAGTCCATTATATTTTATGCTTCCTCTTGTTTATTTAAGAAATAAATTACCAGGTAAGAAATTTAAACATTTTTATAATGAAAAATAAAATCCTCATGTAAAAAAAAGTTTTCTAATTTACAGCATTACTGCGCAATGTTGCACTTCTGCAACAAACAAAAAAAAAATGACTGAAATTCAATTTAAAACTGCTTAATTTTTTTTTCTTTATATTTTTCCCTTTTATTATTACTTGAGAACTAACTGATATAATTTTTACATAGAAATTTAAAAAATTGCGAAGTTAAGGGTTAAAACCCTTTATCTACCGACGGTACTTATAAGTACCATTCACTTTAAAATTACATAGAATAACCATATTTTCTTTAATACTCTGACGATACTTAGAAGGAATATTCTTTTAAGTCCCCTCTTCCAAGATATATGGCAGCACTTCTATGATGAGTATTTTAGTGAGGAAGGCGAATAGTTTTATAGCAGAAACTGTGTTTTCAGCTGACATTTTGATCGGATTGCAAAGATTTTCATTTTTAGTCCGAAAAAGTAATTAATGTCAAAAGGTAAGGGTCTTATTTTTTTTTTTAGTATGTTATTGAAGACCTTAGAAAAGGATTTAAATATTTATTTTAAGTGTACAGTGTATTTAATTAATTTTACAGTTGATTATCTTTAATTAATTAATTAGCTCTAACGGATTAAAACAACAGTTTGTCAAGTCTACTAGGATCCAAGTGGTTCCGCTCATCACTTGCGATGTTGCCGGCAATCGAAAAAAGGCGCTCACAAGGACTATTAACAATAGGTAAAAAAATTCAGAGCGTTAGACACAATAGAAAAAAAGCCTTAGCATTTTAAATGAAGACAAACTAGTTATTTTACTTTTCTGAGATAAGTCAGTTTAAAGTTTTGTTTTGCCACAGGGATGTGAATAAAAATGAATGTAAAAGCTATCATTATTCTGCGTTTTGTAAGTTTAGAGTTTTCTAATTTTTTGAGGTTATTGAAAAGTATATAAGGAATAATTTAGGCTAGAAAAATTAGATTTGATTTTTTGACCGATTTTTGTCAATTGAATCGTATTGTGTCCCCTTTTAAGGAAAAATCCTTGATCCTTGAAGTTTCGTCACCCCTGCTCTAGGCCATTGCGGCAGTGTAGATAGTTCCAGTTGATTACAAGGGGAGGGGGAAGAAATTTTTTAACCCTACACATTTCTCTTTTAGGCTTCGTGATGCCTTATTTTTCTATTCTGTGATTCTAAACACTCGATTGAAGTAAACAGTCCTAGATGATGGTCACTACTTCCTCAATCAAACTATAATAAACGAGTTATAGAAATTTAACATCAGAGAAATCCGATTGAAATGATTCCTATTTTGCTTTGTGGTTTTGAAACAGAAAGTAAATTAAAAATAGGGAATGACTTTTTTCCCAAAAAATTGAGTTTGATATATAACCCAAAGAATATTTAAAAAACTTTATTATTATTATTATCTGTGTAATATAGCATAACTTACCAATAATGGAATATGTTTCACATCATAATCTCTGTAAAAATAAGGAAAAGATCCATAAAAGCCATCATTCAAATAGTATTCTCTTTGTATGCCATTGTCCCCTATTTAGGAACATTAATTTACTCTTCAACATAAACTGGAGACAAATATAATAATGCCATAAGTAAAATAGCTTCGAAATAAGTACTTAAATAAGTATATGAAATAGTGATTAGAATTTTTAATAATTATTTTGAAATGTGAGTCTTTAAACGGTAAAATAACCTATACATTAATTCTTAATTTCAGAATCAATCTAAGAATTTTAAATAAAAATATGTCGAGAAAGAGGATGAAATATTATTTATCTTACTGTATAGAATATTTCCTTTCGCCTTTTCAAATAATTTTAATTTTAAATTGCAATATTTTGAGCTAGAATAATTAGAAATCAAAGCTATGTATTTGAAATGTAATGAGTAATCATTGACCACGCATTTGAAATAAAGTGATCGTATATGTTTTCAGTATTAGGAAACTACAGGTGTTAGTTTTCAATTTTTCACACTTAAAATTTCAATTTAAATTATATTTCTAATTTCTTAAAAATATAATATCTTCTTTCACAACTGTGAAAGGCTTGAGTCACTTCGTTAATTTTTTGTAAAATTGTCACAATAATTTTTTAGAAGTATGGAAAATCCAAAAAATTATATTTTAAAATATAATACATCCAACTCTTTTTTTTCAGGGTAGCTAGTTCCTTAGAAAACCGTGCCAAAAAAATTGTGTAAAAATACATGCGACCTATGGTAAATTTGGGGATATGTTCCACAATATCGTAAAATAAGAAATCGTATACTATGAAAAATCTCTAAATAAACCAAAACCGTGTAAAAAAAAATAATAATGGAATACTTGTTATACATATTCATAAAACAAGAACAATTTATTTTTATTACAATAAATAAATAAAGTAATAAAATAAAATTAGTGCACACTGAAATTTAGTCTATAAGTACATACAACAACCCCGAAAAATTCAAATTGAAATAAGGTATAAAATTTTAACTAACAACTGTTCACATCGTTACTTGGCAACAAGCGCGTGCACGCTTATTACGAACTTGGATTAAACATTTTATCATTAGCGGATGTGTCAGTTACGTCTAGCAAAATTGTCGGTTTTGATTCAAATGAAGAATTTCGTTCGTTATTAACGACCTCACTTAAGGTTTCTTCTTCTTCTTCTTTTTTTTTTTTTTTTGCTACTGTGTTGCAAAATCTGTTATTGACGGCTATTTGCTCGGTTTTTCAGTTTGTTACTATAATTCTTGATATCCTGCTACATAAAACTTAAGATTACGTTGAAATTTTAATGTACACTCTATGTCAGAATCATGAGTAGGAAAACGTTGATCCATACTTGTAACAAATTTCAAGCCCTTCCGAAATAAATCAGCTGTTAATAGCTGAACTTGACCTTCGACTTCGAACGAACCTTCGATCAAACCATCATGAATTCCCAAATTTTTTTAAAATTTGTACTAGAACAAAAAATTTGTGGGGAAAAAAAAAATCCTTAAATTTGTGTACCGTGCTGCTCAATGCCGTGTAAAAGAAGACTGTTTTAAAAAAAAGCGTTGTGTATACGTAAGAATTGATTTAATTTCTCTTATTAGTTCCAAAAAAATACATCTACTTGTATGAAAAGTAATTCAAGCGTGACTTTTCAATATGGCTGGTTTTTAACTCTCTGAAAAAAAATTGTGTCTTCAAGTTGATAGAGTCATCCTATTCCATCAATATGTCTTGAACCATAATCGGCATATATAAATTAATGAGCTTTTGTTAGAACAATTCCAGAAATGTTTCTCTGATTAAAGATTCATTAGAATAAATTTTTACATAAAATAGTTTTTTCACAAACGTATTCTAAAATGTAATAGGACTTGATAAATGGCAGATTATGAAAAATCGTCGACCAAAATCCGAGTGCATCCAAAAAACTTGAAAGTTGAAATTCACAGGAACTACAAACGTGTACGACAATGAAAGTCTATAAATCGTGCTGCCATCTTTGTTTTTTATCATGAACTAATAGCGTCAGAAATGTATTTTCTTGGACAGAAATATTTTTGCAAGGTGTAATTTCAATTTCTTTACAAAAAGTGATTTAGGATAAAACCTTAATTTGTAATATATTAAATTAATGCACATCATTACATGGTAATTAGCTACGAGAATATTTGAAGTAATGCAACGTAATAAGTTGAGTCTCTGATGAAATTAAAAAAAAAGAATGTAATAAAAATACACATTAAATATGAACTTAACGATTTGTATTAATATGATTGAAAGTATTGATCAATATTTTTTTTGTTTTGAGTTTTTTTATTTATTCAGTTAATTATTTATTTTTTTGTTGTTGCAGAGAAACAATGATGGCTTCAATATTTGACATACATATCCTTTATAATAATAATAATAGGAGTAGTTAATTTACAAAAGAATATTTTCATTTAGTTGATGCTATCTGTTTTCATCGAGATTTTTATTTCCTAATTTTTTGATGTACTTAAGTCAGGTTAGCCAATGTTGTAGAAATAAGCATTCTTCTTGTTTCATAACATTTGTACAATTATTTTAGTGTTGTATTTTAGTGTTCAGTGTTAATATTGAAGCTCTATTTAGGGAAACTGTATTCTTAACTACAAATGTATTAGCTTTCATATCCTTATACGATTCCAGTATTTAAAAAAATTACATATCAATAATACAGTGAAATTTTAAGAGTAAGATTTTATAAAGATTATTTCATAATACATAATCATTAATTAATTCTAAGAAATTAGATTAAAATATTAGAAAAAAAAAACTCTTTAAAAAATGTAATATAATATAATATAATCAAAAGCAATATCCTGTTTAATATTTTTTTCCTATCTTCTGAAGGAAATTCATTCTGATTTTCGAATTGTAAAATACTTTCTAATTATACAAATTTATTCTAAATTATACAAAAGATAATATTATACCATTGTGAGCAATGCTCTTTTTTCCTATTATGGATGTTACCAGAGAGAAAGCTGATGCTACGCAGTAACATCCGGGTTCTGCAATAATTTCGATATCTTCTGTCGGAAAGTTTTTTTCGAGTGATGCTTTTATTTCGTGTGTCAGCTGTAAAATAAATTAAAATATATAAAATTATGTAAATAATTTTAATACATAATAATAATAAAATATGTATATGCAATGGACATCTTAATATTTATCAGTAAAAAAAAGCATTTATGTTTAACTACAAGCAAATTTTACCATTAAAACTATTTGCAGCGTTTTTATAAAAAGGCACAAAGGCAAAAAATCAATTAAAAAATTCCAAATATATTTCTAAAATTAAATTTAACATCAACTGCAACTTTATTTTTAAGGATTATTATAGATCGATTTCCAAAATAAATATTAAAGTAAAAAGTAACCTGAAGTGCGTTTGAGATTTCAAATTGAAACGAAAAAATTAAAATAATTTTGCAATTAATATATAATTTTGGGAAATTTTTCATTTGCTTATATATATATATATATTTACTAACTTTCTAAAATTTAAAAGAAATTTATTCCTTTTCCTTGGAAGTTGTAAGAAAAGTTTTTAAGCAAATTTTTTTTAGAAGGAAATTTTTTAAAATTTCCGTAAATCAAATCTTGATGCTAACAAAGCCTATTTACCATTTGTATGACATGGGGTATTCTACACAGCAGGGAGGGAGGGGGGGGGTACTCTAAACAGCCATCGAGCCGCAATTTTCTCGGGAGGTTGATGGCAGGAGATGAGAGGTGGGAGGCCCCTGACCCTCCCCCAAGGTGTTCTCCCTCAAAATTGGTGTGGATCCGAGCTAAATTGTACTGTCACTTGTATGGTGCTCAAGGCTGCGGCCAACGACAGCCGTACATCTAGCCTCTTGCCATGAGGAATTTCGTGGGCCTCAATCTGACTACGTCAGACAGGTGGCATTAACAACATCAACAATAACCATTTGTATGAAATTTTTGACTTACAAAGGATTTATATAAAGCTAAAAATACTGAGATATTTTGTAGCTAAAAAATTGAGAAGACAGTGCAGTACGCACAGTTTTTAAATAATTATATCCACATTTATTTAATGTACTAATAGTTGCAGCTTATATGTTAATGGAAGAATTTGTGCGGAAAAAAAATTACTTTTAGAAAGGAAAACATATAATAATTTTTATTTAGTTTCTTATATAAGATTTAAAATATTTTATCACAAATGCAGTAATAACAATGATCTATTAATACAGAATATAAATATAAAAAAAATATTCTAATATTGTTTTTTTAAAAATATTAATATTAATTAAATAATAATAAAAAATAAATAATTATATTGTTTTAAATTTCGTTTTCTTAACATAATTAATTTTTCCTTGGAAAGGAATTTTTTAGTCATACTGAACTCCCTTCAAATTTTCTTTCAAGACTCAGTTGCGTTGTCTGTAATATATTGCTAACTTCCAGATAACAATAGAACACAGTTATAGTGCTCAAAATATCATAAACAA
>BMAV01010791.1:74762-109539 GCA_019973955.1 Trichonephila inaurata madagascariensis | reverse complement strand
ATATATATATATATATATATATATATATAATCCATAAATATATATATCCACTGATAGCTATAGAACCTAAGTATAACTATTCAAGATAGGAAATATTAGACCCATTAGTACAATAACAAACTCCTGGCCTTAGGAACCAAGATTGCAGGTTAATATATATGTATTGTTCAAATTTGCAATCGTTAACAAAATACTTTCTATTCATCCATTCAAAGTAGGAATTGACTTAAATTTATTTTTTATATTACTTGTTTTTTATTACAGCTTCAAATTGATGTTTCATTGAGCTGATACTGAGCTTAAGCTCTTTCTTCGTTTTTGCATGATGCCAGGAAACAATTATGGCTTTAATTAATTATCTTTTATTTTATGGATACCACATTTGAACAAGAATTTTCAAACGGTACCACAAGTTTTTGATAAGGTTGAGATCAGAACTGTATCTTGCTAAAAACAATGATTCAAAGCTCTTTGTACAAAATTCCTCCATCGATAATTTTGCTCTGCGGCAAGGAGCAGAATCCTTCTGAAAAATAAATGAAGCATTGCTGGAAAGGAGATCCCTGATTCAAGGTAGAAGTTTGAGCTATAGAATAGTGTCAATGTATTTTCTGGCTTTTAAGTGTTCCACCGAAGACATGAAGGCAACTAATACCATCTGCTGACATGCATGACGAAATAAATGTTGTTGTTGTTGTTTCCAATCCCCTTGGAGCAGGAATGCCTACACCAAGTCCATTAGACCTTTCCGCGTAATAGTGTCACACACCAGGCCTAACTCTTCATACAAATATGGCAGGGTAATGCCCCAGTAGTCCAGAAGATAAGCAGGAGAAGTAGGGACAGGTAAAGAAAGACTTTACCCCTGCACAAAAGTCATACTACGCAGGTGACCGCTTCTAAGGCTCCCAAGGCCGTCTAATGAGCTCTGTAACTCCTGTACTGTATAGATAGGCCAAGACTATTAGCTGCGTAATAGTGGTGAGCAGGAGGGTTTTGCCAAGTCAAATTCGTTTTAGTTTTTTTGAGGGAATGAACTTCAGAATGAGTTAAGACAGTGGAAATGGAGTTAGAGAGATCACAACCTCTACCAGCCAGTTCATTAGCTGCTTCGTTCCCAGGCACACCCACATGTGATGGTATCCACTGGAGACATACTTGTTTCCTCTGACCAAACCTAGCTTATTTGGATAAAATATCTAGATCAGTACTGTCCATAATTTTTCGTCAATTTTAGTTAGTCTTACACCCGAGTGGTTCCTCGCCTAAAGGGAAGCTGCATAGTACCCTTTGTGGAGGTTTGCTTCTCAGTAATCCCTAAAGGGAAATATGTGTGAACCTTCCCTAACCGATGGGGGGATTCAATCAGTCTGTAAACAACTTTGGCCGATATCGGAACCCCCGAAATCGGTAGGTGTTCCTACCCACAAAATAGTAGTTTTCAATTTATATTTAATTGTTTGTGTGTCGTGCGTGTCGTCATAATAAATATTTAAAAAACTGAAAAAAATAAGGACTGATATCTTGAATACGCGACACCCTTCGTCATGGAACAACGAAATAAATATAATAGCACTAAGTGAACTCTTCACAGTTGCCTGAATACAGTCAGGATATAGCTCTTCTCTTATTCTACACATCTTACATATTTTTTACCCCATCCCTGCCGAATAATATCTTATTTCACCGTTCCATGTAACTTGTGACCTTTGATCACTTGTCCAATTAATGTGTTCTCTTGCTCACAATAGTCCTTTTCGCTCTGCTGAAAATTGACATAGGAATTTTTTCCTGGAATTCTACCTCTAAGTCTAACACATGTTAATCTTCTCCTGGTTGTTCTTAAATTGACAGAAACACCAACTTCGTTAAGATCATATTTGATGGCCGTTGATGACATTCTTCTATCTTGGAGATGTAGTATTTCTATTCTTTTGTCATCAACAGATGTGGTTCACCCTTTCCGACCTTTTTCTGCTTTGTTTTTATTGCATTTGTCTCCTGATAGTAAACAAAACTTTCGAGCTCCAGATGTGGTCACTGAACCATCAACCTGTCTTGCAATTTCAGTATAGGAAATACAATTTTCTCGTTACACAATAATCTTGCATCTATTTCTAGGTGTCCAGTTTAGTCTTTTATTTGATGTTATTGCTTCTTGACTAAATAGTATTGTTATCCTGGTCTGGAAACCGTCCTAACCTCAAACTTATCGAAAACGTGTGGCATCGTTTAAAAACTCTTATTCGAACAAACAGTCCTTCAAATAAAAGGAAAGTACTTGATACTATAATTATTTCCCCTTACATCATGTAATAACGGAAAAAGTGCTTAAGGTATCCGAATACGTTCGGAACCGTGATTTTAAAAAAGCGTATAAATGGATAATTTTCATGATATTTAGTGTCACTTAGATTAGAATACATGTATAAAACTGTTTTAAGGACATTTTGACAAAAAAAAATTATTTAAATACAATATTTTGGCACAAAGAATGATTCAAATATTCAAATTTTCAAAATATTCTCCTTTTGTGAAAAAATGCTTCTATTATAATAATATTTCGCCTGTAAATAGCTCAGACCTCTGTACAGAGGCTCAACTATGATTTTTGAAAGATTCACATTATTTTTAGAGTTACAACCATTTGAAATAATTATCGGCGTTTTTTTCTTAAAATGGCTCCCCTCTGATGGCGTAAAACACGCATAAACCCACTTCTAAGTTATATATTTCAAAAATTCTAGTTGAGCCTCTGTAAAGAGGTCTGAGCTATATACAGGCAAAATATTATTATAAAGAAGTATTTTTCACAAAAGGAGAACATTTGGGAAAAATATTATTCTAAGTTAATTTTTTGCCAAAATATTGTATTTAAATAAATGTTTTTGTCAAAATGTCCTTAAAACAATTTTATACATGTATTCTATTCTAAGTGACACTAAATATCATGAAAATTATCTATTTATTCGCTTTTGCAAAATCACGGTTCCGAACGTATTCGGATACCTTAATACTATTTTCAACCCAATAAAATATCGATTAGTAGCTGTAATATAAAATAAAAATTACCCTAGGCATATTGGCATTTAGTTCTGCTTAACATTTTTGTACTGCAAATATTTGTGAATTTTGTTTATTGTATTGAATTTAGTATTAAATTCTCTTTATATATATATATATATATATATATATATATA
The DNA here is from genome assembly GCA_019973955.1 of Trichonephila inaurata madagascariensis. Classification (NCBI taxonomy): domain Eukaryota; kingdom Metazoa; phylum Arthropoda; class Arachnida; order Araneae; family Nephilidae; genus Trichonephila; species Trichonephila inaurata. The sequence continues at coordinate 106,339 of BMAV01010791.1, read as the reverse complement.
TATATATATATATATATATATATATATATATATATATATGTGTGTGTGTAACACGCACCCATTCTTTAGAGCTGCATTTTTTAATTTTTAGATACATTCGCGCACCCCCTTTTTTACAAAAAAAACTTGGAATGCACGTATGCAATGCTCGTATGTTTTATTTTAAAGTCATTTATTCAAGGTATTATTTCAGGCTTTTGAAATAATAGTATATCTCTAGAAATAAAATCCCTTAAGTTCATAAAAAATGTCATTTTTTTTTAAATAAACAGTATTTTGATATATGTAAAAGTTTTTTCCTAAGCCCATCGTTTTTTCAATTTTTAAGATCTCATTTTTATACTCGGCATAAGCGCGCACTTTTAAAATTTGATCTTACTTTTTGTGTTAAAAGTGCGCGTTGTACGCCGGATTTCACGGTATTTTACCATTATTAATCGAAAAGTAAAAGAAATTTAGAAAAATTCCAAGTTTGTATTATATTTATGCTGCCTTTATATTTTAATTAGCTATTGCTATCCCTTATTAATATTGATCTTTCAAAAAAAATTGTTTGCATCAAATTTAAACATTTTCCATTAGCAATATCTGGAATATGCCTAGGAAAACCCATAAAATTTATTTACTTATAATATATCAGTACCATCCATTATCTGAAAACAATTAATTCTTGTTTATTCGTGAGCTATTCAATATTTCAAATTGAAGACTTATGAGCTACTGAGTTGCAATTCCTCATCTATGTTGATTTTGTTTCAGTTATATCGACAGTTTCACACAAATGTATTTCGTGTTTTAAGTTAAAGCATTAGAAGATTAATATAGCAATTTACTAAATATAATGCACACTAATTATACTGTTTAAAAATGAGTGGAAGAATTTTCTTTAGAACTGAATATTTCTGATAAATCCAACACATTAGCGCATGTTTATCGATTATCATTAAATGTTTTGGAGACATTTATAAAATCAGTTACCGGTTTAATAACTGTCTAACCGATTTAATAAATGTAAAATTAGTTTTAAGAGTTTGCATTACTTTTTAAAAATTATAAAGTTTTTAGATTGCAGTTAAACAGCCTAATTATTAGGAAATTATGTACAAATAAATAAAATAAACAATAAATAATATATTCATTGCCGTAAAAATCTGCGCACCAAGAAAGAAAAGTGAGAGTAAAACGAAACTTAGAATACGTAAGAACAACGTCGATGTAAGTATGTGATTACAAAATACAAGCTAAATGATCATTTACGGTCGAAAAAATTACGTGGAAGGGGGTTTAGTACCCTGTTGGGCCACATCACTAGTATGAATGCCTTATGTCAGGGGTGACGAACCTTTATTGATCAACGTGCCTTTTTTCTATAGAAGTGTTTAAGGATAAATGGACATGCCGTCAAATAATTTTGACTTGTGATTAGTGGGAAAATTATAAAACCTAATACTAACAACTCAAAACTCTTTTAGTTATTACGAAAAAATACCTTTTGCACTGCATAGTTGTAAATGTTTTAGTTATACGTGTAGTTCAAATTAAAGTAACATTAGTGTGACTTCTGTTGTTACAGATTGGATGACAAATAACTTATATTAGGATTGCAAGCCGTATCTTTTAGAAGAATGCATGCTAAATTGGAGTCATCTGCCAAATGGTTTATAAGCAATTAATTATTTTTGCTGAGGTTCACTTTTTTGACAAGAGGATTTGTGATTTGTTTCAAAATACCATTTTTCAGACGATGCTCTGCATACCTTTTATTCCAGAAAATAAAACACACACCGTTTCTTTGCCTTTACTAATAATGTGATATTTCTAGATTCACCAAGTTTGAAATTCTTTGTTACACTTACTATCTTGCACTTTTTGTCTTTTGATGAACTCTAGCCATGTTAAATAACAGTTAAAAATAGTAAATATAACACAAATAAACTTTAAAATACTGTTGTTTCATCGAAATTGATGAAAGACAAATTTTGCAACATAAGCAATTGTAGTCCACGAAGTAACTGAGGCAAGACAATGACAAACGAGTGTGCTCCCAGCCGTTCCACGACCGATCACTCGCGTTTGTTCGTAATACTTCAGAGTGAAATTTGTTATTTTGAAATAAAATGCAAAAACATTTTGATCGCTGGCGTGCCCAAAATATTGTGTCGCGTGCCATTAATGGCACATGTGCCACTGGTTCTCCATCCCTGCCTTATGTAATATGGTTGGGTATTGATGCTTACAAATCCCGTATGATGTCTTTCGACATCTAGTTCCACAGTTGCTGTAAATACACTTCTAATTCGACCAAACCCGTAGGCTGTCCTAAATGATTCCAGGTATGCTCGATCGGGATCGAACAGGTCAAAGAAGAGTAGAAATTTGGAGAAGGTAGTACAGTGAAACCCTTGCTGTGTGTGAGCGAATGCATTTAACTGTTGAAAAATGGTTTCTAGGAGCCCTGTCATGACCGGCAGCACATTTGAGTGTACCTCTAACCTGTCACCTGTTTAACCTGTGCAGTGCATCAAAATTAGGAGTGACCAAGTGTGGTATGCGTTGGCACCTTATACCATCACACCAATTGTGGGAGCAGTATGCCGCTGTATAGTGAAGGCAGCATTAAGATGTTCACGTTATCAACACTGCCCACATTGAATCCAGATTCGTAGCTGAATATGACTTGATCCCATTCTGTAGCAGTCCAATCTCTTCGAGATCGGCACTATTTCAAAAGAAGGCGACGTTGAATGGGTATCAATGGCAATAAATATAACAGGCATGGGGACAGAAATAGTCCTTCATTCAGTCGCTTGCGGTAGTATGGACTGACCAGAGGTCCATAGTGAAGGTGCTACCTGTGTATGTTTGGTGGACAATGAGACGGGGATATGTGTACGTTTCATACGACGTGAAGGTTTTCTCGACTATTGGTCTGTCGAAGACATCTTGGGCCTGATCTCCATGTAACAGACCTTTCTCTTGTCCACTTGTCCAAACATCTCCTCACAATAAAGTGAGAAGGCAATGGTGAAGTACTCACCTCGCTGACCACCCGGTTTCCATCATCCCTATGATTCTTCCCCTCTAGCACTCTAACGCTACTCATATTGCCTCCGATGGCGAAGTAATGACATCTCTAGTTATAAAAATTTCTCAGCATCACGCTAAATTTCACGCAAACAAGCCCTGCTTACCTTTTTTATAATCTAAAGTAAACGGTGTAACACCCTCTGGTGGCATTATGCAATACGCAGTCACAATGCATTTCTAACATATCTGCCTGACACGCTCCTTCACGTCAAGTTACGTAACAATTCCACTCTTACTTCTTGGTACGCAAATTTTTACGGCAATGAGCGTATTTTTAAAAGAGTTATGCGATAAAAGGAAAGATAAGAAAATATTTACAAGTAAACTTGGTTTTTAAGTAATTATATAAATTATATCCGGCGGGACTTGAATTTGGTGAAAAATCTAACGCAATACTTATAAACAGATTAGAATGTGATTCCCTCAGTTGATGTAATTTTATAAAAACATTTGCCTTATTTGATGTATTAAGTATGATTTTTTAGATGTTTCTCTCATTAATCGTGCAATTAAAAAAATACGAAACAACTTACATTAGGAAAAACATAATTATATTTAATGCACCAAAAATTAGTGATACTAAAGGTATGGTTATTAGATCGTTATTATCTTTCTAAGTCAGATACTTTTGCATTGTTAATTATTTTTAAACGCATATATATGATATGGAGTCAAAATTGAGATTATTTTTCAATGGGAAGAATAAAACATTGACACATTTAAATCTATTGATAAAAATGAGCTGTAAAGGAATGTCCTTCGATAGCGGGTGTGCTTTATTGAAAAAATTAAGTTCCCTCATGGCCATTAAAATGACAATACCAGAAGGAAAGCAAATTCCAAAACATTACTAATTGTACATATACAGCATAGTAGGGAAAAAAAAACTCGATTAAATTTGTGTGCAGTTTATGGATTTTATAGCATCTGAAGTTAGCCCATACAGATGCTATAAAATACAGATGTCACACCTGTGGCAAAAAATAAGTAAATAAAATAATCGTGAGAATAATCCGGTACTAAGCCGGTTAGACACCGAATTCAACAGGACTTGGATATCAGAAACGGGTAAGACATTCCATGCTTCTTCAAGTATATGCTATATACTCTAGCCTCCTCTTTCACCGCTAACTGAACATGGCTATGAATACCGGAGTTAAATGAAAGCAAATCCCAGCTTAAAATTCCATATTTTTCCTTATTTTGTTAACCACGATAACTCAACTGCGAGTTCGCAACCTCATTGATCAAAATAGACCCCGTGACTGCGCTAACTGAACAAGTGTGGCTGAATCTAATCTCCAGTTTTGAGTCAGGTCAAAATTTTATAATCTAACCTGTGACGATGAAAGGAACTTTGTCGAAACCCTAATTTACTTCCTTTGACTACCAGTCTAATTAGAGGTCAATATGGTGGTTAATGGCAGGAGAGTGAAGGTGGCCCAGGTTGTCCGAAATCTATGACCAGATGCTTTCAATGGATTAGAGTTCTAAAGGACTTGCTGGCTAAGGAAACACTCAAACATCCTTTTGATTGAGGTAGGTCTGGACGTTTATATCGTTTCCGAAGCCTTGAAAATAGGGCACGACCAAGGGGTCTTAGATCTGAGAAATGTAACGCTGTCTGTTCAGATTACCAATGCTGCAATAAAATGATGTTCATGTTCTATATATATATGTATATATATATATATATATATATATAATTTCTGTTCATACCATCACACCAAGTGCAGGGCCCGTATGTTGATATCGAATGCACGAGACCAGGTGGGTTCTCTTCCTCTTCGGTGTTCCTTCTTTAGTGGCGGCCTGGTATTTTTTGATATTATACGTGTTTAATGAGATAAGTAAAAAAAATCCACAATCATTTCCTTGTTAAAAATAAAGGCATAAATTCCTGTTCTGCAAATTCTATTCTTTGTATCCAACTCAAAGTGTACAAATGAGCAGCCAATTTTACGTCATGTTCATTACTCACAGTGAGCCTGTCTTGAAATGTGAACGTTTTTGTAATTTCTCCTCTTTTTTTCTTCTGATTCCTCTTCTTAAATTTTCAATGTTACGTAGCGAATAAGCGTTCATTCATCCTGGAGTGAATACATATCATAATTACTCTTAAAATAAAATATTATACATTGAGATGAAATAAGAATATTTCTTGACGAAACTTCCTGGGCGTTTCTATTACAATTCCGTACTCCTTATTGAAACAGTGTTTGATTACCAAATCATTAACTAAGACTAGATCGATAACTAGTCAGAATAATACTGAAACTGGATCTTGCAAAAGTATGTTTCTTATATTCAATGTAGTTTATTACTTTAACATTCTTTTCCCATACATTAATAAAAAAAATAACCCTAACGCTATTTATTCCAACGTGCAAGATATGAGACAATACGTCATTAATTCTAAATACAATTTTTTTTTCACTTAAATAAACTCAGCAGATTAAAACACTTCCTAATGGTAAGAATTTCGCTCTGATAGACTTATAAAATTAGTTAAAAAATGTTACACTGATTCTCTGTCAGTAAAAAATGCAATTATTCTTTATATGTCCAAGTAAAAAGTAAAGCAATTCTTTAAAACAGTTTAACGAAAGCTTTTCGACGTATATGAACTCTTTCCAAGAAAATGTTAGGATCACTCAAAGTCTTGGTTTGAAATAACAAGAATGCACTATATTCTATTAAGTTTTTTCCTGTCGTTGTCTTGTTCAGGTAGTGCTGAGAAACTAAATGGCGCTGAAGGCTTCCAAAACGGCCATGACAGTGTCGAAGACCTTTGGAAAAAAAAAGCAGTTGATGGTCCGTGGGGCTTAGGTCTATGTTGTGGAGTTTAGCCAATACAGAAGGACAGTTAAAAAGATGGTTAGGAGAAAGTTGAATGTCAGGACAGTGAGGACAGTTATTGTAACTTTTTTAACAATCAAGGAATATTTTCATCCCTTTAAAGTGTCTTGTTCGTAGTATAGCTATGGTGGTTGAAATTACGTAGTGACAATTAAGTTCTAGAATGTGAAATACTTTTTAACTGTATAGGAGGCGAGTTTACGTCTCGCTATTACATCAGAATTAGTAAGGGCAAAACTATTGGAAAAGTGAGGGAGTTTCGGGCTTTCTGGGCAAGGTTATCAGCCTGCTCATTGCTAATGATGTGTACAAGGGTCGATATCCATTGTAAAGGGGCAGTTTTCAAAAGTTTTTTTTTAAAAAAAAATAACTAAAAAAATAAGAAAGGAATTTCATCGGTGAATATTATTATTTCTATTTTCCACCTCGGTCATTAATTAAAATAAACATTTTTTTTTTCATTTAAAAGTAAATTTTCAAGATACGTTTTTTTACTTATTTAGAATTTATGCTTCATTATGTTTTCATTTAATTTTTAAAATAGAATAAAATATTTATTTCGAAGCTGAATGCATAATTTTCCCATCTTAATTAAATTCATGACATTTTCCAAAAAAGCAATATTTTATTCAGAAAACATTCAAATTTTAGAAAATTAAATATAACAAACATTAAAAGAGTTTATTTTTAGTTTTAAAAACGCAATTTCGTAGTAAAGTTTTAAAATGAATGTTACATTACCTCAGTAGAACAGTCGAATCCATATCCCAAGAGAACAAAAAGTCTCATCAATATAGGATCGGCATTTGCCTTCACAGCTTCAGAAAAAAAAAAAAAGTTTTTATAATTTTTTAAAAAAAATTTAATACCCGTTAAATACAACTTTAACTAAGGATAAGTACTTAGAAGTAAACAGAAGTAATAATATTAAATTATTTTACTTGAAAATATCTAAACCAGACGAGTATGGAAAAGTATCAGGATTTTGTGTATTTACGAGTATACTCGTTACGCGTAAAAAGTAGTGACCATTGGCTATTTAAGTTATGATTTTTAAGAAAAGCAAAACACATCCTCAAATTTCCAAGATGTTTAGAATATTTTGAGTCCTGCCAGAGTAAAACAAATAAATAAAAAATATGAAAAATTCAAGATGAACTCATGCGTCCCTGAATGCACTGGCTTCAACAGCGTATAAGTTTCCATAACGAATTTATTTATGTACGTGGAAAATGTGTTTTAGATGTTAACCCAAAAGGGGCAAAAACAGAAGTCGGAAAGTTGATTTATAAAACGGTTTCTTCCAGTGGCGTAACGGAGAACATTTGGGACGGCCTGCAAAGTCAGATTTTTGATCCTCAAGTTGGATCTTACAAACGGTAAATACCTGGCGGCAGTCAGGCTTTGAGTACCCTAGAACCTTGGGCCTCCCATAATGCGGAGGTTGCGTGGGTGTAGGTTATGCCTCTGATTGCTTCATCTATGGTGAGCCATGGGACAAATGCATGATGCCGGCCAGATACTGAACCCATTGATAGCTGTTGGACCGAAGTTACCTAGCTGTCGAGTGGTGTAGATGTCAATCGCCTTTTACTCATGGAAAAAAAATTAACGCACCAAGAAGGAGCCGTCAAAATGAAACGAAACTTTACATACCTAATCACTACTTTGATAGAACTAAATGATTAGAAAATCAAAGAAAAAGGATCCTTTATTTCAGAGAAAAAGGCAAAATAACGGAGGATTTAATACCTTGTTGAACCCCAACTAGCGCGAATGCACGATGCGATACGATTGGGCATTGAGGCATACAAGTTCTGTATGATGTCATGAGACATTTCGTTCCATATTTGCTGTAACCTTGCCTCTAGTTTGTTCAAACTCGTGGGATGCTCAACTCGCCGTCCTAAAGGATCCCAGATATGCTTGATTGGAGACAAATTTGGGAATCGGGCAGGCCAAGGAAAGGTAGTAACAGTGCGGAGACAGATTTGAGACACCCTTGCTGTGAGAGGCTGAGCATCGACTTGTTGAAAAATGGCTCCTGGGAGCCCTTGCATGAGTGGCCACACATGTGTCTGCAGGATGTTATAGACATACCGCTGCGCTGTCATGGTGCCACGGATCAATACAAGAGGTGGCAGTGTATTGTAGGCAATAACACACCATACCATCACATCAGCTGTGGAAGTGGTGTGTCACTGTAAAGCAAAGACAGGATTGAGGCGTTCACCACGGGGTCTCCACACACGAACACGATTGTCATCACTGCTGAGATTGAAGCTGGATTCGTCTCTAAAGACGACCTGGCTCCATTCGGCTGCAGTCCAGTTTCCTCGTGTGCAACACCACTCCAAACGGAGGCGTCGATGGGTGGGCGTCAAGGGCAGCTTACGTATTGGGCGCCATAATCGCAAATGTCCTTCAGCCAGGCGACCTCGTATGGTTCGAGAAAACACATGTGCCTCTAATGAAAATGCTACCTGTGCCTGTATGGCGGTCGATGAAGCAGTTGGCTGTACGCGTGGATTTCTTACGATGAGGAGGTCTTCTTGACGACTGGTCTATCGAGGGCATCCTGAGCCTGTTCTTCGTGTAAATGACATCTCTCGGATCCACAGGTCCCGAAACCTCCTCATAACACAATCAGAGCGGCCCTAATTGACGAGCTACTCGCCAAGCTGACCACCCATCTTTCATCATGCCGATGTTTCTACGCCTCTCAAACTGCGACAGATGCTCATATTGTCTTCGAAAATGGCGTAATGGCATGTTTACCTCAGCTCTTTCTTTGTAAATGATTCAGCACACTCAAACAAGCTTTGGTTACCTATTTTATACTCCACGGAGAATGACGTCAAATGCCTTCTACCGGTTATATGTAATGCGCAATCCCACTGCGTTTCTAATCATTTGCATATATCCCAGACATGTACCTTCATGCCAAGTTTCGTTAGGATCCCGCAATTATTTCTTAGTGCGCTAATTTTTTTGTCCATAAATGTATGTTACAACCATGTGCTCATATTAGTGTAAGAGTCCAATGCTATGCTGTCTAAAGGATAGTTATTTTATTGTGATGGGAAAGGCAAGGATGTTTTCTGGTAAGAAGACTGTGATCAACCCTACAGCAACTACTCCAGAACTTCCTTAGTGTCAAGACAGGTAGAAAGTATTCTGTCAGGAGAGAAACAAGTAAATAGGTGCATGTTAAGGTTTCTCAGTCCGGGAATTTTGAAGGTCACTAAAATTCATAGATATCCACAAAAACTTACGGTTACTTGAGACCGTCGGTCCCATGAGCTCGCAACCAAGCTAACTGACTTTGCATAACTTACAACAAGTATTAGGCAATTTTCTTAAATAATAATGGCTGTTTTGTAAAATAAACCCTTCTTTTTGATCCAATACTTTAACAGCACAACTTACTCTGGGATTGACGAGTATAATTGTCACCGTTCGATTTTCATGACACACATAAAAGCGCCATGGCTAATGGCTAACGACAAAAAAAAAAAAGGTTGGAAAATAATAACGTATTGGATTAGCGTTGATAGTGGAAGCATAGATTTGGGTTTTTCAATACTTTCATGCATTTCTCTTTTGGGAAAAGAAATCATTAACATTAACATTCTGGAGAGAAAGAAAACTTCAATTTAAGTTTTGGATCATTATTCATTTTCAGTTTGTTAAACACGGAATGTATAAAATGTCGTTCATAAATTTATTTCATGATTAAACGTTTTGCAGTACAAGAGTATATATTTAGCATTACATTCACTAATGCATTCATGGAAAAATAGTTATTAATAACCTTAATTAAATTCAACAAAAAGGACCGCAATTTCAATTAAATAGATGCAGCTTTCTAAAGTACTCTAATAGAAATTTCTGTAATATTTACATATTTTGTCTTAGTAGGCAATATTACACAATGAAATAACTTTGCCTTAAAATAGGCTCTATAAAAACAAAAATTATAAAACAAAATGTACAATACCATAATACGGGACAACATTTGGAAGTCTATCATGCCAAAGTTGAGTTTTCCAGAGGATGTCCCCCAAATCTAGTATGTAAAATGATCTATCCGAGTCCTAAAAATGCTCAAAAAATTAATGTCTGTATATATATACATATAGTAATATACAGAACATATATAGTTTCTGTGTGTTTTATAAGAAAACGACATACAGTGGGTGATCGGTTAACGAACATAATCCGTCCCAAGACTATGTTCGCTAGCCGAATTGTTCGTTCGGCTCATCGATTCACCATAGACTTCTATGTGAAATCGATTAATTCGTTCTGGAGACCCTAAAAAAATGAAATCAAAACCGAAACTGATGGTCTAATTTGTATGAATATTCTTTTGGAATTTTCTTTTCAATATAACTTTGAAGTTTAATAGGTAAGCAACATAATTCAGGAGAGATGAAAAACGATTTTTAGTCCGTTTCTCATATTTCACGTATTTTTACGGCGGTAGTGCGTCATTTGCGCCTTTATATTTTATAGTCTGCTCTGTTTGAAAAAATTAAGAATTCGCTTAATTTATTTGCCATGTCAGCAAATCCACTCACCCATAACTTATGAGCTGTCAGAAAATATTGATATTCATATTGAAATTCAAGTATTCAAGTGTGTGTATTGATTTTAGTCATAATAATAAATATTGAATGACCTTTAAATTCATTGTTAATTCAAATTTCAGTTAGTAATTATCAATACTAAGCATGCTTTAAATATTTCTCCTTTTAGTGATCTTATTTTGTATGAGCCGAGAAGTGTTCGTTATAATTCGTTTTGTTCGTTATCCGAATATGTGTTCGTTGTCCAAACACAAAAAATCTTTCTTGAAAGTGTTCATTATCCAAATATGTGTTCGTTATCCGAACACAAAAATCTGTTGTGAAAGTGTTCGTTAACCGATCACCCACGGTATTTTTAAGAGGTTAGCTTACCATTGTTTTTGATGTATCTTCTAAATAATTGTAGATAGCTTTGTAACATTTTCTAGAAGATTTTAATAGAAGGTGGTCAAAGATATTTCTGTTTCTGATGATGTCATTTGCAAAGACTTTTGTTACATCCATTATCTAGGAAAAGAAAACTGACCTAAAAAGTTTAAATTTTAATAATAGAAAAAATTATGCAGTAATATTCACGAAAGTAAAGACGATTTCAACTTTCGAATTTTTACAGCTCCTCTTTTGGAGCAGTAACATTCCTATCTACGTTTAAATAGAGACAATTTTATCTATTATTTAAAAATCTTATAACATCAAAAAATATTTAATTTTTGGCGAAAGAAGTTTAATATAAGTTAAATTCTCTTTAGTAAACAGAATCGTTATTTTAAAAAATTCTATCATATATATATAGGTAAATACTTGTATATCACTAAAAATAAAATATTTATATATGTTCTTTACTTAAATATTTTACATTCTAATTTACTTTATTTAACTTATTAGTATGTTTCTGCTATATGGAATGTTTTTATTTATTTATTATTATTTAAAAAAAGTAAGTATTGAAAATTTTACTAATACCTTTGAGTCTGAAGGAACCTAGAAAAATTGAAGTTTATGTCAATAGCGTCGATCACATTTTAAGATTCTTGAATTTCTTTTCGCTTAAATATCTAATCCAATTTTAGAATATCAACACCTAGATTTTTTTAGGCTTATCTTTTACAAGCGTATTAAATGGACTTGTTTTTTGTAAGACTTATGCAACAAAAGCTTATTGTTTTGATTAAAACTTAAAATTCTTGGGTATCAGAAAAGTAAAATAAGGTAAAAAATTGAAAAAATTCAATGTTTTATGATAAAAAGAGATAAATTCTATTTTTTCCCTTTAAATTTAGACAGTGATAATTTGAAATGACTTGTTGTTATTATGATTTACTATTTCATAATATGATGAAATGTTTGCATAATATTTTGAAGGAAAATGGTATCTGATATTTTAAAAAAAAGCACGTGGAAAACATTACTTAAGAGAATCATATTCTATTTAATTTAAAAGTACCATGATTTCAAAAATGCGAACAAAATATTTGTAAACTTTTGAAGCCTTTTGAGAATTTTTATGAAATGAATCAAAAATTTTAACATAAAATCTTTTTTTTCATAGTCTTTTTGCACAATTCCAATATTACCTTTTAAGATTCACAACAAAAATTTTAGAAGCTCATTTAAGATTCTATAACAGGAATGGCGAACCTTTTAGAGACGTGGGTCAAAATTTGCTCATATTATTTTTTCGTACTAGGGCGTGGGTTACTAATGCCCATTTGCACCAGAGTTAGGTTTAAAAAATTTTAACTCAGAATTTTTTTTTAAAACTAAACATCTTTAAATTCAATTGGCTTATAATGGGTAAAAAAGGGTGCTATGGAAATCTCTTTCTACAAACATAACTGATTAAAGTGCATTTTATCCAAAGAAAGTGCTTTAAATAGGATTTTTTGCTTTGGTTTTCGATTTTTTTCCAACAAACTAAATGTGAACAAACTTATACACTTTGATATTTTGTAAGCACTTTTGCTTTACTTCAAATACTACATACTTTCATATACATTTGTTGTCGTTTGCGTAGATTTGGGACCGGGGTGTAGCTACCACTGTATCAATGATACGGGGCACCCAAGCTTCAGGGGTCCTAAAATGTGTCAGAAGAGATCTCAAAATATTGAGAGCCCACCAAAAAGGGACTCCAAAGAATTTGGATTCGGGGTCCACTCATAACTAGCTACGCCAGTGTTTGGAACTGTAATGATCAAACTGAAGGGTATAGACAGCATTTAAATTGATTTGTGTCAATGGGCTTGAAAAAATTCAAATGGAATATAAATAGTCCACACAAATTAGAAAATTTAAATAAACCCGCGTAAACAAACAAGTGGTTGCCTAGCAATCGTGGGTAAGTTAAAAAGTTTGCGTGGGTCAGCGTCTGATCCACGGGTCATAGGTTCGCCATCACTGTTATATAACAATAAGCAATCAGGGATATTTACAATTCATAACTCTTCGATGCCTTCACAAATGCAATTTAATGAATTAAATAAAAACAACATAAAATTCCAATCTTTTAATTAAAATTTCAAATCAAACAAAAAATTCTCTCAGCAAAATTGTAAAATATTTAATCAAATAGAACATTAAAATGTTTTATTTTTATATGAACTATCTATTGGATTGTGAATATTTTATTTTTTACTATCCCCAGTTCCACGAGATAATTTTACACTCATCAGTCAAATGTCTTGCAAAACTAAATAGCAAGGCTTTGTTGAGACAAATATTATTCAACTCAACAAAGAAAAATGTAATAAAATTATTGAACATTATAGTTTGAAAAATAATTAATTTTTAAAATGAATTTTATATTTAAGCATTTGTAATTAACTATATTTTGTATTTTATGTAATCTAACTGTATTTGTATTTATATTTGTAAATCTGGAAACAATTTCTTGTAACCTTCTTCAGATTACCCGATTGGCAACAGTCGGTATATTTTGATTGGACTAGTTGCAATGTTTTGATGCTAGCTCAGCTAAGCCTAATGGAATAAAACGTGCTCTTCGAATTCATTGAAGCAACTTTCTATTTTTTTTAAATGTTATAGAACCAAACGTTATAGAACAAACTGGTGACCCGGAACAATTTTATTTAAATTTTGCATTGAATTCAATCATAATTATAATCTGTTATAATGCTTGACAAAGGAAACGAAATAAAACCCGTTATTTTAATCGGAATAAAAACCGGAACTGAACCGAAAAAAATATCGGTTCGATATACCTTCAGCCATTCTGTTACTGTAACTAACTTATCAACATTTTCTAATTTAACGTTAACAATATAAATATAATTATTACATGTACATTGCACCTTGATTTCCTACTTTGATGTTCCATAGTACTTTTCTGTTTCAGTTTCGCATAAAACTACTTGTAGAAGCCAGATTTAATTCAGTTGAATGAACTAGATGATCTTTTAAGAAAAATGCTACTCTAAGTTATATTTTTCGTATCTCAGCATGCGATCATCTACGATTGTTAGTATAGACCAGTGGTTTTCAAGCTTTTCCAGCGCACGGAACACCTAGAACTTGGAGGTGCTTTCGTGGAACCCCTAAAACCAGAAAGTATTTACGTGGAACCCTACTCTATACACATTCTTCGAAGAATATATCTCAAAATGATTTTTAAAGCAGATCAACATGTTATATATACTTTATATAACGGCAGTATTAAAAAAGTATTGCATTTATTATTAAAAAAATTCTAATTTTTCAAAATATAATTGACTTGTTAAAAATATTAATGAGTGATTCAAGTGTGACCTATCCATGGTTTATATTTCATAACTGGGAAATGTTCTGGTTTTTTTTCACACGAACTGTCAAAGTCTATTGAAAATAAATGCAGTCGCATTACATTTTCTGAGTTAATTTGTTTCTATACTTCGTTTTTGTAGCCACTTAAGTTGGGAAATATATTTCACTTAATCACAATATTCTGAATAGTATTAAAATGTTTATTGCTGTATGAGAAATCTCATGTATTTTCAAGAGAGAGAGAGAATTTGCAACCTAAAATTAAGAAGCTGTTCTTGCTTAAATTTAGATTTTAGCATCTACTCTGTTGATATGTTCTTCCCTTTCCTTCATGATATGTGTTGTTTTCTGCAAAGGTAAATGGTGTATTTACCATTAGAAACCTATTTAGTTTTGCAAGACATTGTACTAACTAACGAGTCTAAAATTATCTTGTGGAACCCCCAAGATAGTAAAAAATAGAATATTCACAATCTAGTAGGAAGTATATATATCTGGATAAAACACGCGAGCGCGTTTTAATATTCTTTTATTATATTATAATAAAAGTTTAAAAAGTGTTGCAAAATAAAGTTGTATATATAAATAACGTTTTCACACACACATACACACAGTTTCAATTAATAGGAGGGATGAGCTTTAGATATACTTGTAACTTACAAACTTCATAGAAAAAGTGAAACCATTTTGTATACATATTTCTTTATTCTCGATTTTTTTATTGTGACTCGTAGAACCCGTGGTTATGCTTTGTGGAACCCCGGGGCTCCGTGAAACACAGTTTGAAAACCACTGGTATAGATTGCTTAAAAAGACAAACCAGCTGCTCAGCAGAAGTACCCAGTGCAGCGCTGCCCTAAGAAAGAAAAGGTTTTGTGATGTATATGTAATAATACGCGCGCGCGCGTATCTGTCAAATTGCTCAAGAGTCGTAAAAAGGTCAATATTAATTTATGGAGAGTAAGTACAATGGTCAACTAGAAATATATCGTCAAGTAAAGAATAAGTTAAAAATCACGTGTAACACTGTACCGGCTCTCTATTATTTTGTTTTACGCCCTAAACTCAGTTGCGCACGTGAGGACCACCATTTACATCAAGTCCTCGTACACGACTCTGTCTTCTAATATTGAATTACTGACAGTACTGATAACGTAAGTACCTGTGTATTAATATTTAAAATCTATTTGTTTTGCATACTGATAGTACATTTTCTCAGTATTTATTTTAAGGTATCCGACTACGTTTGGAACCGTGATATTGAAAAAGCGTATTAATGGATAATATTTATGATATTGAGTGTCACTTAGATTAGAAAATGTATATAAAATGGTTTTAAGAATAGTATTGCGATAAAAAATGATTTAAGTACAATATTTTGACAAAAAATGAACATAGAATGACTCATTTTCAAAATATTCTCCTTTTGCGAAAAATGCTTCTATAATAATATTTTGCCTGTGTATAACTCAGACCTCTGTACAGAGGCTCAACTAGAATTTGTTAAATATATCAATTAGAAGTGGGTTTATCCATGTTTTACGACAACAGAGGGGGAGAAATATTAAGAAAAAAAACACCGATAATTATTTCAATGGATTGTAACTCTGAAAATAATGTAAATTTTTCAAAAATCATAGTTGAGCTTTTGAACAGAGGTCTGAGCTATATACAGGCAAAATATTATTATAAAAGAAGCATTTTTCACAAAAGAACATATTGAAAAAAGGTTATTCTAAGTTAATTGTTTGCCAAAATATTGTATTTAAATAATTTGTTCTGTCAAAATGTCCTTAATACAATCTTATACATGTATTCTAATCAAAGTGACACTAAATATCATGGAAATTATCCATTTATGCGCTTCTTTAAAATCACGGTTCCGAACGTAGTCGGATACCTTAAAACGTGTATGACTTGTTCGATAACAACTAATTGAATAAATAATAAAATACAACAAAGCATCTTTTATTCAATGCTTAATTTTACGCGATTTTGAATAAACATTGTTTAAAATATCACCAAATACACACTTTTTTTTTTTTGCTTTTCGAAATATCCTTTCAAAACTTTGATATTAGTTCTTAAATTTGTGCTATTTTATAGAAAATTAATGACTTCTTTCCCTTTTCTCCAATGAAATTGCTGTAATCGTTCATCCTATCACAGAATAATAAACTGACTGTCAACATTTAACTTAATTACTAACCTTCTGTCAAGCACATATATTCCTAATATGCTATGTACTATAATAAGCAATATAATCGATTATTACTAGAGCCTTACCAAGCACTCAGATGTACTCGGTACTTGCCCAAACTTGACCTCAGTATTGACCAAGTTCCAAGTAGCTGAGAGGATTTACTATTTCTTAGCATGCTTGTTTTGCGTTATAGATTAAAAAAAAAAGTCCCAGTTCCCTTAAGCACGTATAGAAAGATGTATTTATTTGTATGCAGTTTGAATTTCTTAAAAGTCCTTTTCACAGAGTAATAGCCACCCAGCCAGTAGGGTGGATGTGACCCTCGGCTTATAACTGAGTGGGTTCGGCTTCGAATCTCGAGTAAAGCATGTTTGTATTTTCTTTGGGAAAAGAACCTGTAATGGATTCCCGTCTCGAAAGGAAAGCAGCGCACCCCTTCTTGTTATATGCTGGAATCATCATCTGTAATAAATGCCTATATTCTTCTGTTTGTATTGTATGTTTCTGTTCTTCCACTTGTATTTCATGTCGTGTGTTTTTATCCTGGGGTACACAACAACAACCTTAAATTTAATTATTCCAATAAAATAGTATAATATAAAGAAATCACATTCTCTCTAAAAAATTAGACTATCCCAGGCGGGATTTGAACCCACGACCTTTGGACTAGAAGTCCAACACGCTATTCATTGCACTGCAGCGGTACAATGAGCGATTTTCCTTTTTATATATGGTTTTGGACTGTTATTTTTGTTTGTGTTAATATTTATACATTAATTTAATTTATGAATTAATATTTGAATAAATTCATTAGCATTAAGTGTCATCTACAACAAGTTTTAAAAAATGAATTTGAACTCTTGAGTGGATGAATTAAAAGTATTTAATTAATGATTGAACATTTGAACATGATATATATATATATATATAGGGAGAGTGTGTACTATTAGTAGGATCTGAATAAATAGCATAGAGGAAAATCTTTCAGCAATGTATTTATTTACAATAAGGTCTTTTTAAGTAAATGACAAGAAATCGTCATATATTTAACTATTATTCTTTGTAGAGGATATATATTAAATTAAATACTTGCTCTTGTAAACAAGCGATGTTTAAACACTTCCATTATCAATATTGATAAAATTCGAAATATAAGGTAATGTATAAATATTGATCAAGTATATGCCTAGATATGCGGGTGTTAATGTTGTTTTTGATCATGCATACAAGAAAAAAAATCTTATTGATTTGTGTTAATCTAAACACTTTTATAGACAAATCAATTTTTCTTGTCGTACCTATAATGCAATGCACGTGTAACAGCTGTTGTGATCTGGGGTAATGAGTCAGAGAAAAACCAATATATTGATTACACTTAAATATCTAATTTCAAGGTATGAGCTTAAGAAAAATCGAAATAGATTATAGTGTTCCAGTTAATAGATAACGTTAAATTAGCATACATTAGAAGTTACACTAAAAGCATGTTGCCTCCATATTCTAGCTCTATAAATATAATTACACCAATTAACTTTTTAGAGCCCTAATTAGTAGCTAAATATTTTCTGGAATAACTTATTACTTTCTTTCCATTTAAAGGTATAATAAAAAAGTTCAGTATTTTTGTAGATGTGGATCTAGAGTTACCTACGTTTAACATGAAATTTCCCAATTTTATTCGTATTGGTATTTTACCTCTTCGTCATTTGTTGGAAGTGAACTACGATAGCAAGGGAAACGTGCATTTTGATAGCGGTGTAGAAGCAAACTTCATAAGAGTTCTATCCGAATTTCTCGGGTTCAAATACCAACTGGTTATAACAGATGACGCAGAATGGGGCCAGTTAAAAGATGACGGAAACTGGACAGGTATTATTGGATTGGTTCATCGAAATGAAGCAGATATTGCCATTGCCCATTTGACAATGTCCCCTGAAAGATCCTCAGTGGCTGATTTTTTGTTTTACACAGTCGAAGAAAACTCATTTGTTACCAATCTGCCAGGTTTTGTAATGAAATCCTTATTTTACCTTTTGCCGTTCCATGCATACATCTGGATATCTATTATCATTGCTGCTGTTTTCATGCCATTTTTATTTATGATTCTCAGAATCAAAGCACTCACATTTCATGAATTGCTTTTTCGATTATTTAGTATTCTTCTTGGGCAACAGGGTTGTATTGCTTCAAGTGAAATGAAGTGTAGAATACTAATTGGATCTTGGATAATATTTTCCCTGATCATTTCCTCTAGTTATCGAACAGTGTTGCTGTCCACCATGATGGTTCCACAATTCGCTCATGACGTCAGAAACATTAAAGAACTTGCGGGTGCTATCCTTGATGGAGAATACAAAGCTTCGACAAGTAAAGGATCTGTCGATAAAGAGCTCTTGACAAGAAGTATTGACGAATCTCTTCAAGTTATCGGCGAGTACATCATCGAAGAAAGCTGGTTTTCTGAAGATAATATTGTTGTCGCTCCGAAATATATTGAAGATTTCACGGCGGTTTTAGGTCCAAGATTCTTTTTCCTCTTGGAATATGGGGAACCCCCGTACACGACGAAAAGGATTTTCAAAGAAACTATTTCATTTTGGAATGTAGGATTGGCTATCAGAAAAGATTTTTGCTGCAAAAAACATATAGAAAAATACATAACGAGAATTTTGTACACTGGCATATACGAAAAGTTTTACGAGGACGAACTGTTTAAAGCTAGACTTAGTTTTAATTGGAGAGATATCGATCCAAAAATAAAAGCTTTGACTCTCACAGATTTGGTAGGTGCATTTATTATGTTAGGAGTAGGATTTTGTATAGCCTTCGTTGTATTGTTAATTGAAATACAGAAAGTAAATTTGATAATCATACCATGTAAATGAGCATACCTATTAACGTAATAATTGTTATATTTACAAATATTACAAAGCCTATAATAAGTGCAAAGTACAAAGTCTTAAAACAATTTATAATAAATTATGATGGAAATTATTGAAAGGACTGCTTAGTTTTTCAAATATTTTTATTAGTATGTATCTCATTGGTATTAATAAATACATTTAAGGTTAAAAGATTAGCCTAAAAATAACCAAAGTATTGTGTGAGTTTTTTATTATTTCAATTGTGTGATTTTTTAAATTATGTTTACAGCAATTTGTAGCTCTAGCTACGTTATTTAACCAAATATTTAATTTTTTCAACAGAAATGAAAATAGAAAGTAGAACAATTCAAGAGAGTTTATATTTTTTGCAGGCACTATCATCGTAGCTTAAATAGTTGTAATTTATTTACTTATTTTTCTTCTTTTAATTTTGTTGACCATTATGTAAACAAAACACTAAGCCTTTTTTTTGTAACCAATAATAATATTTGGGAACATTTTCTAAGTGTTTTGTATAATAATTTTGATAACTCTTTGCATAGAATAAGGAGTTACATGAACAGATATTGTTTAAAAAATCTATAAAGTTAGATATAGCTTTTTGATATAGGATATCTTAGAATGAATTTGGCTTTTAAAATACTTAATACAACTTGCATTATAACATATATAAGGATGAAAAGTACATATTTTATCTATTTAACCAACCTTTAAAACTTTAAATAGATTTTTCTCAGGTTTTTATTTTTTACGATAATTGTGTATTTGAAATGCTAAGCCTTTTTTTCCAGTATAAAGTTTTGAATACATTTCTGGTTGTTTTGTATAATACGTTTGACGATTCTGTGCTCAGAAAAAGAATTTATGTGAATAGTTATTGCTTTAAATAATTTACAAAGTTAGATTTATAGCTTTTTTGTGACACCTTTTTATTTTGTCCGGTATGAAACATTTTAGAAAGATAGATATATCTCTTGTCTTACTATTTTTATTCCTATGCCCAAATTGTAAAAAACACTTCTAATAATATTGGAAAAAGAACTGTTCAAAAATATTAAAATTTAAAGTAGTAAAAAATTTTAAATATTGAAATATTTTCAAACAATTTTAAATTTAAAGAATTTTTACTAAAATGTTTTTATGATCGTACCCAGAACCCAAATGAATACTTCAATAACTGTAAATGGAATCAAGTTCCAAAAAACACATTTGTGAACAAAAAGTAATTTGTAAATTGGTGTAATAGACGCAGTGATATGCTTTAATGAAGATGCACATGCAAAAAGTAAAGTATTAAGATAACTAAAAATAAATCTATAGATTAATGCCTGTAAAGGCCTTCGAAAAATTGACAATGTAGAATTTGTGAAGCCGAGATGACAGTTCAAATAACCAGCAAAGAGGTCAGGACCACTGAAAGACGAAATAAAAGAAATAAGGATGCTTTAGAAGAGTTCACGCAATTTGAATGCAGATCTGGAATGTTTTAAATGTCAAATTTTAGTAAGCTGCACCATTTTATTTAGTTTTTTTTATATTACTCAAAATGTGTTTTTCTAGTTTTTGGGTACATCAGTAGAAAATTCTATCTATTACATTTTAGTAAAACTTTGTATGAGCTTTTGTATAGTAATAATGATTTTAATGCTACTAATTTAATTCCTGAAATGTTAGTATTTTTATTTTTACTGCCAATTTTCTAAAAAAATTACCGTTTTTATCAAAATTTCAAAAGGTCAAAACTCTAATTTTTTAAAAAAAAAATTTCTAAACAATGAAAAAAGAAAAAAAAAAACTAGACCATTTAAATACAGGTACAATTTTGTAACTAAAACATAATGTTTTGTGGTTTTATATGTTATAAAAGGAAAAATACAGATACCTAATCGGCATCATGTATACGAAAGCACCTTTTGTAGTGTACTTTTTCAAATCCTTATATTTTCTAAAAATGTTGTACACATTTAAAAAATTTATGTTATAGTATATTAAGTAAAGTATATAGATTGTGTGACACAATTTTTTTACTTTTGGAGTCTCTTTTTGTTTCTGAAAATAATGCTCCTTCGAAAATCGAAATTTTGCTCGTTTTAAGTTATTGAGAACATCCCGGTTCCCTTAACTATATACTATGCATAGTGCCGCCCATCCGGTATAGCGGTTAGTGACAATGAATGCTTCGTGTCTTTGAGGCATGGGGGTATTCTAAATAGCCGTCAAGCCACAGGTCTTGTGAGGTTGGTGGAAGGGAAAGAAAGTTGGGATGCCCCCCTGACCACCTGCTTAGTGTTCTCCCTCAAAATTGGAATGGAACCGAGCCCAATCGTACGGTCACCTGAATGGTGCTCAAAGCTACGCCTAACAACTGGTGGACAGTTTAGCTTTTTGCCAGAATAATTTTCTTGGGCTTCGATCTTACCTTTGCCGATCAGGCGCCATTAACAAACAAAAACAATATACAGTAAAAATCGCTTAACACAAAACTGAGAGAACTGAAATATTTTTTCGTGTAAAAGGATTTTGTGTTAAAAGATACTGCAAAAAAAAAAAAAAAAAAAAAAAAACACCCACCATATAATCAACAAAACTTTTTTAGAGCACCTTTTATTTACATCTATATGTATATATGCATGTATTTCTTAAAAATTAACGAAACAAAAATATTTAATATGATGAAATTTAATGATAATGAAATTTAATACGGAATTTTCCAAGTTTTTTGAAAAATAAAACATTTATTGAATTTTTGGAAAATAATCGGATATTTTTCCTTGCAATATCTTATTCAGTATCAAATTCTCTACAAATTGTTCGATGTAATCCAATTTGGTACTCATTTCTCACTCTTTGGAATGTGCGCCTAAATAGCTGGGCATACTTTTCATGATGGTCCTTATTTCGGATGACTCGGGAACATGAGCTGCCTTTTTTATTCATTTCATTTTCGTCTTCGGAATATGCATAAATGATATTTTTTGAGCTTTGAGCAAACTCCAAAATGTCTTTGTCTGCTATAAAAGAAATTTATTGGGGCTGTACACTAATTATCGTTATGTACTGCAACAAATTCTTACGATGATACAGTATAGGTCATTTCAATAATACAAAAAAATTTCTAAAATAGTCCTCTTAAATCTCGCATTCATGGCTGGTCTTTTCCGTATTTTGTTCATTCCCAGAAGGGAAATCTTTTTGTGTTAAGCGATTTTCGTTTCGTGTTAAGAGAATAAAATACATGACAAGAAGTAGTAGTTTGTCAGGACCGTTGTATTATCTCGTGTCAACGTTGTTTCATTTTAAGCGTTTTCGCATTAAACGAATTTCATTGTATATGTATATTCTTATCATCTAAATACATAATAATAATTACAAGCAAATAACACTCATTCTTTCATCCCTCCTACAGTGGGTCAATAAATGAGCAGCGAGCTTGCTTGGGGTCTTAAACACTGGGGGTCTCGCTTCAGACTGACCACCTGATCGGGACATCAGCTCATGCACCTCAGCGCCCAATGGTACTGGGATGGACACTGTAAGCCCTTACCCTAATGGGCTGTTGCGCCACTGAGTTTTAGTTTAAAATAACACTCATTGTCAGAACAATAAACCAATATCGTTAACATAACTATGCATTTAATATAACTTATAAGCAGTGTGTGACATAGCCATCTGTCGATAGCTACGTCTTGGGGGTTCCGCGTAAGTTAGAGGTGTGGGATTATCGGAAGGATGAGACATTCTATAATTCTTAATACGACTTTTATTAAGAATTTAACTTAAATTACTTATATAACGAACAAACTTATATCAAGTGAGAATAAACCAAAGTATGCCGATTTAATTAAGTCAGATCGCGCAATTAGATCACTTATCAATGTAACTAATAATCTCCACTCAATCTCAATTCAATAAAATACTAGCGTTCAGAATATAATCCTCCTACCTTGGTTGAAGGCTCAACGATACTGATACTTGCAGGTAGACTGATGTGCTCGTGTGCAATAGTTGCTCCTTGTAAATATTAGCGAGGGTGGGCGTGTCCGTGATTCCTGAGTAAGCCGTCTAAACACACTTCCAACTGTTCCACACTAAGCTTTCTCTAAGATTGCCATTCCTTCTCACTAAACTTTCTATCCTTTTAAAGGTTATCTTATTTGCATTGTTGCTTCGTTTTTACTTCTTGGAATTGGGTTGGAAAAGTTTTGCCATTAATCGTGGCCGTCAAAGAACGTAGGAGTTATGTTAGAAGAAGAACGCGAGAGATGTCACAAGTGTACATAATATGGCAAAAAAATTGACCAAAATAATTAGCTTAACTTAATGTTTGATATATGTATAGGATTAGAACTTAATTACTTTCAAAACTTAATCATATTGGCTTTATGGACTGGGAGAATTAAAATTTTCGATCACATGATATTTTTCTATTAAAAGAAATATGAACTGAAACGTAGAAAAAACATGTGCTATTATTACTATTAGATATCCGAAAAGTATATAATTAATTGTAATCAGTGTTTCAATTTTTTTTTATCAACATCTTGAATTAAATTATTTGCTTTCTAAAATTAAAGGCATACACTAAATGTCTGGTTGTATTTTATCCAATAAGTTGAATTAAAAAAAAAGTTAATCAGTAAAAATAATCGAATCGATTGAAATATCATTCATGTTTGAATTAGAATGGAGAACTGTTTTTCGGTATATTATTAAGCTAATAAAAATACATGTACTAATCAATGCAAAAAAAATTTTATTGGAAAAGGAAAATGATTCATAACTTAGAAACAGGATTATTATTTCTTTTCTCAACTATAGAGAAAAACTAAATTAATGATAGCCTGACTACATCTTCATATACTTTAAAAACAGAATCTCTTTTAATTTGTACAGATTTTCTTCTTTTAAGATGATAGTAAAAATAATATAATGATTTAAAATTGCTAGAATCATATTAAAAATATATACTAGAAGCTTTGTAGAAACATATTTTCTTCAAATACTTCATTTAATTTGCTATAATTTTAAACCTGACAACTATATTCCAATAAATATATCAGAGTTTGAATGTACTTATAACAAGTAATATCACAAAAAATTCAGTCAATTCCTACTTAGCTCAATATAGAAATTTTTTGTTTTAGTTAACTAAATTTAATTAATGAATTAATATTTGAAAAAAACTGCATTCACTACAAGTGTCATCTACTACAAGTTTAAAAAAGTATATTTGGGGCCAAGAAAAAATTCGTTAGAAAAACGCACTGGCACCATCTGTTATAGCATCTGTTTTAATTACGTCAGAAATATCAGAGAATAAATTTAAAATTAAATATAAAATTTAATTAATGAATTGATGTTTGCAAAAAACTGTATTAACATCAAGTATCATCCACTACAAGTTTAAAAAAAATGTATTTGAACTTCAGAGGATGAATAAAAAGTATTTTATTAATGATTGAAAATTTGATCAAGATATATATATATATATATATATATATATATATATATATATATATACGTATAGGGAGAGAGTGAACTAAAATAGTAGGAATTGAAAAAAGGGTATCCAATAAATATTTATTTCTAATAAACAAAACTGTTATTTAAAAACCATGTATCATAAGTATAAATAAAAGACATGATGGAATCATAATTATTAGAGTAAACTAAGATTACATAATTTTGCATTCTGCAAAGTCAATATAAATAATACTTAAGAATACACGATACCTAATTTTTTATTCAGTCAGAAGCTAACATTAAATAATTGTCAGAGTTCATTTATTTCACATCGGTAATGATACTTTGAAACCACATTCATTGATCGCAATTATGAAAAATCCCCGCAGAAGTTTTATAAAATCTTACCGGTCACGAAAACCACACATTAAGCATCATTTTATAATCTAATTACTTATTCTATCATTAACTTTCGATTCTCTAGTAAGTAATCTGGAAGAATACAAGTATATTTAATTGCCTGTTTAATTAAATGGATTAAATTATTATCCTCTGTAATGTTTTTTCGCATTGGGAATCGCTTGAGAATGAATGTGATTGCGAGAAATAATGATCAACTAAGAAAACTCATAATAAAAAAATACTGGTTGCAGAAGAAGCATGCAATGTATACTCTGTTTATTGTTCTTTTTAGCGCGTTTTCCTCTTTTAGTAGCAATATTTTGATACCAATTTGAATGAAATTATATGGTAAATAAGGCAATTTTTGGAGCCAATAACCACTAAGACAAATATACCTCATAGAGAGAGTATATCTTATCATAAATATCAAAGCACGTTGTTATCTTCGGTTTCATAATGGGATACATACGAAACATAGATGAACAGAAACATGCAATACAAACACGAATGAATATAGACTTTTTATTACAAACGATAATCCCAGCATAGAACAGAAGGGGTGTGATCTGCTTTCAAATCGAGACGGGAATCTATTTCGGGCGAAAATCCAATTTCTTTTCCCGAAAAAACATCCGAACCTTATTCGGGATTCAAACCCGAGTCCACAACCGAGTCGATTACAAGCCGAGTGTCATAACTACCATACTAGGTAGGACGGCATCAAAGCATGTGTTTTATTTAATGCAATTATTTCAATCACAAATATCACTATTTAATTCGCGAATGTCTTTTTAAATGCTTTGTTTCTATTTGTACAATCGTAAAAGAAAAACGAATCATTCTTAATAACATCACAGCTGTGCAAAGTTTATATAATTCGTAATTACTCACGGTTTCCAATACGAATTATGACGTTTTTGATGGATAAGAACGCTAATTGAATTTTTGAAGATAATTTTTCATTACCGATACAATTCTTTAGAGTATCTTGATATTAGTTTAAAATTTTAATTTTTATAAAATACTTCCTTAAAATGTTTGAGGGTTCCTTAATATTAGTTGTATGTTTCAAAAGATATGATGATGGATTTTTTTTTCACATTTTTCAAAAGATGTGTTGATTGATAGATAATTGCCACAAAAAACACTACAAATATTTTTAAGCAATTGATAACGTATTGTTATTAAAATATAAGTAGTGAAATTTATTCATTAAAAGTGAATTGGAGAAAGCTAAATTACTTAAGTACAGTAGTATACCCCGAACTTACGCGCTAGGTTTTACTGAACAATAACCTCTTAAGTCGAACTCGATTAAGTTGGGGTGTGAATTCACATATAAAAAATACATGTAAACTATTTTTATTGGGATCTGAAGACGAAAGAAAATAATAATTTAGGGGGGAAAAGTTTAACAAAATCTTAGATAATACATATTCAAAAATCGCAAGCTGAAGTGATTTTGCTGTAGAAGGTTTCATAAAATCTAACGAAGTCATCTTCCAGTTTAAAGATTTTTTTTTCTCTCGCAAAATTTACCTCGAGTCTAATACTCAAAGTTTAAAATTGTTTCGTTAGAGTATTTTTTCAATATATTTATCAATACCAAAAAAATAATTGAACAAAAAATTTATTATACCTCTTTTATAAAAAAAATATAAATTTTCTGAGAATTCAAGTCTTAGAAAATTTTGACGAGAAAAAAATTCTGACAAAATACAAATCTCGGTATTAGTTCTTTTAATCCTGGGATTTCAGTATTAGAAGAAACACCTTGATCCCGGAACTGTAAACTCTAAGACACCTAGGACTAAAACTCTTGATTTCAAAACACAGCAATTTTATTTTGTAAAGAAAGAATTCAAAAAATGCCACACTAACTGTGTCCTGTAAACTTCTACTAGCGAGAAACAAATAGCCAATTCTGCATTCTTCAGATTCTTATTACACATACAACTTTCACACCAAACAATACGTTGCCATTGCGCCAAAGATAAATTGTTGGCGTTTGGGACATACTTACTTCTTCTGTAACAGCGTCAGTCTCATTACTTAATAGCCACACTTTGTACATTTTCTTAAAATATTCTTTGTCATTTTTTTTATTTCTTTATGCTTGTAAAAAAGTTCAAAATGTTTAATTATTTTGATAAATTTTCGAAGTGTACGCATGTTAAAAACAATTTTTCATACAAAACTAGCCGTTACCCACCAGCTTCACTGGGTATTTCATGATATTATATGAATATATAGTTTCTATATATATATATATATAAATTATTGATATCTTAGCGTTACGAATATATTCGATTGTATTAGAAAATATTCATGTAGTTCTTGATTTAAAAAAGATAGAACTTCCAAATTATAATTTCTAAAATTGAAGCATAATTATCTTTTACTCTCTTGTAGCTCCTTCCCAAGTGGATTTCCACAAAACCGATTTTCAGTTGAACTCTACTCAATAAAGTAAGCATGCTTGCCAAATTTCAAGTCTAAATCTAATAGATAAAAAAGGTAATTTTTTATCCATAAGCTTGAGTAACCACCTTTGGAGAGTCGATTTTTGTAAGACCTGTTCAACAACAGAGATATGCATACCAAATTTCATTACTGTAGGTCTAATAGTTCGAAAACGGGTACCTTTTTATTAACACGCCGCAAAAAAGATTCCCTCAACCCCATAACACTAGATTTCCGTAAAATCCTTTCTTATAGAATTTCCATTCAACAAAAGTAACATGAAAACTAAATTTCATTATGGTAAATAGTAGTTCGATACAGAAATTTTTGTATAAATAAGTCCCAGCACCTCCCCCTGCCCACAATAGCAGTCAATTACTGTAAAATTTGTTCTAAGCGGATCTATAATAATAATAAAAAAAAATCCCATGCCAACAAAATTTGAAGTGGGTAATTCTTAAAGTTCAAAAACGGTAATATTTATCTATAACGCCCCTTATGCCCTCTCAAAAACCGTTTTGTAGCGGATCTCTACTCCATGAAAGGAACATGCCTTTCAAATTTCTAGTATGTTGATCTAATAGTTGAAAAACGGGAATTTTTATGTACAATGGCCCTTAAGTCCCCTTAACACTCCGTAAGGGTCAATTTTACTAACTCTGAAACTTTCGCGAGCATGCGCCCAACCATTCTTAAAACTTTCATCGCAATCAGATGAACGGCTTAGGAGACATACAAACAAATATTCATTTTTCAAAATTCTACTATTGGTTCACTCTCTCTATTTTTATATATATATATATATTTCAAACCTTCAACCGTTAATAAAATACTTTCTGTTCATTCATTCAAGTTCAAATGCATTTTTTAAACTTGTAGTGGATGACACTTGATGTTAATACGTTTTTTCAAATATTAATTCATTAATTAAATTAAAAAATGAATAAATAGTAACAAACAAAAATAATAGTCCAACAGCATACATAGAAAGGAAATTCATTCGTAGTGTCCTTGTAACGCAATAGATAGTGCATTGGACATCTAATCCAAAGGTCGTGTGTTCAAATCCCACCATAGATTGCCTAGTTTCTGAGAATATATTTCTTTTACTATACTATTTTATTATAATAATTAAATTTAATAAATGAATAAACAGTAACACACACACAAACAAAAAAATAGTCCAACAACCCATATAGAAAGGAAAATGGAAAATTGCATGGAAAATCGCTTTCTATTAGGTCAATTAATATTGTGATTATGTCATATGTATGTACATATTTATATTAATTGTAACTATTTGATAAAAAGAAACTAAAATAAATTTTTTCTTTGTTGACTTAAGTCAGTGCTTCTCAAACTTTCACTACTTGCGACTCAATTTTCAATCATAATTTTTATCGCGCCTCCCTTATACAATAATAATGTGCTTTGTCGCTAAAACTAACATACGATCTTAATTATAAACCGTGCAAATTCACAAGAAAGTATTAAATTTTGTATTTGTTACTTTTAAGTAGTATATACTTTAAACAAATTACTTTTAAGTAATATATACTTTAAACAAATTACTCTTTTAAGTAATACATACTTTAAACAAATTACTTTTAAGTAATACGATAATTATCATGTGTGTTATTTTTCGTATCTATAATTTTTAAATTGGAACAGATTGCAACATGATATTTATTTAAAGATTTATTTCTTCCATCATCCATTACTAAAAGTTTAAATGTCATTAGAAAAATAGACTAGTCTCTCTCTCTCTCTCTATGTGTGTTGCTCTCTATCATATCCGTCAGAATTAGCATTCTCGCGAACGTTTGCGTGAGTCTGGGCAAACTATCCGACGTCTGCGCAAAACGTGCAATTTCAAATGTTGGTATTTTTTACCTTTGCAGACCTAGCTTATATATTCCCCAGGAGCTGGCATCACCAATTGCCGCAAGTAATTTTGATTCCCAGGTTCCTTCTCAGAAGGAGGCACCTGAGCTCTGACGATGCAAAATTGAACTTAAGAATTTTGGCTGCCAAGCCAGCACTTCGAGGAATTTTTTACATGCCGAATAATCATACGACATAGCCGCTCATGCCTGCTGTCGATTTTCTGCATCATGAAAATCCACCGACATGGGCTGGGGCCGAACCCGCAACCTTAGGTGCAGATGGCCAGCGACAAACCAACTACGCCACCCAGTCGACACGTGTTGAATTGTAAGGAGAATAAAACCAAGAGCACGGCAATGAATACAAAAATGTAAAAGGATTTTTTTAAATGAATGCTCATATTATAAATAGATTTAAACGAACTGTGTGTGTGTGTGTGCAATTGTAATCCTTACAAATTAGCACTTATTATTAATGTTAAATAATGAAAAAGAATTTTAAATTCCGATAAAGAATAACTGTGTTATTTTTAATATTTAAAACGAGAAGATTTCAAAATGTTTTAACTCGGGAGCAGATGCGCATTCGATACTAATGGTAATAGTTGCGCGGGGTGACAGAGTCACCCCGAAGATTTTTTTTACAATTATTTTTATTGTACACAATAAAAGTCATAATTCCAATGAATAATTTAACGAAGAGAAAGTATACTTACCTACTTTCTACCTTTTTTCATTGATAATTTGAGAAAAATTCCAATAGAACCGAATTAAAATGTTTCTAAGGTACGCGACCTTAATAAAGGACACAAATTACAGAAACTTTTCACGAACGTTACAGGAATGATATCTGCAAGCAAAACTGTCATATTTTGTTCAATTTTTTGTAGTTTGTACCCCGCGCGAACGCTCCCTGATTAAATGTTTAATCCATGTAAAACTATGAATGTTAGCTCTAAAAAGAAATTATATAAAACGTTTTTCACACATCATGCTTTATATGTTTCAGAATACTTATAAAAATAAATATTGGCCAAATAATCCTTCAAAGTGCTTTCTGTGCATTCCGAAATGTTATATAACTCTTTCGTATAGGCGCATTATTTACAACTTCTCTAAATGAGGAACGAACTAACCATACCAGTAAATTCGAAGGTCAAACAGATGAATTTTTTATCTTCCTAGAATGTTTCTCTGGGTCTGGGTTTTGTCTTTTCTCTGAAATAGTATTTTAGATTTAAAAAGAGAAAACTCAGTAAAAAACATCTCTCATCGTGGAATTACAGCAAATCAAACAAACTGTGATGTTTTTTATTTACTTATAGGATCAGATAGCTAATGAATGTATCGACATGAAAACTTTTATGTTTGATGAATTAATACTAATAAATTCTATCAGTGTAAATGTGTACTTTTTATTATGTCAGAAAGTATTTTCCTACTTCATTACAGTAAAATAATTTTTTTCATACTTTTATTTTCGATATGCTCGCGCCCCCCTTATAGGGCTATCGTGCCCCCAGGGGGCGCGCCCCACACTTTGAGGAACACTGGCTTCAGTAAAAAATGACTTACTTGTTATTTATATATAGATGAATATATTCAATTCAGTAAAAGGTAACGATTACTTCTCCACTGGATCATTTCATTAAAAGATTTTTCTGAAATGATTAAAAAAATAATCGGAAATAGTTGATTATAAATTTGTTGCTTACTTAATATTATTACTATGATGCATTACATACATTAGACTATAAATCTTAATCGGTCAATTTTTTTTTACCTAAAATATTTCAAACAAAGGCACTGTGAGTGGTTATCAAAGGGTTCGTTCTAGTATCTAGATTATCTAAACTCTATATAATATGTTTTTTTTGCATTAATGGTTTATCTTGCTAGAATCTAATTTATCAACATTATTTATTCTAATCTAATCTAGTAAGTCTAAATCCACCAAGCCAGAGGTCGTCAAAGTGGT
>BMAV01010791.1:43259-61722 GCA_019973955.1 Trichonephila inaurata madagascariensis | reverse complement strand
GATTGTAGATTGGCTGGATCTTCAGAAAGAGGATGATTCTGACTAATCCATCGGATCCAGGATGAAGTACTTCAATGCGACCCAAGGTCCGTTCCATGGGAATCTTGCTAGGTTCCTTTAATATCTCAAGTTGACCCAGCTTCAGGTTGAATTGAGGCAGCTTCCATTTCTTTCCGATCTGAAGTTCTCCCAGGTATTCCCAATTCCATCAATCCCAAAATCTATTCTTAAGAGACTGAATTACAGACCATCTTTAAAATAAAGAGATGTTAATTAACAATTCACTAGATTCTGGTATCCCCAAAAGTGGATCACCCACCACAAAAAATGACCAGCCGTCAGAGATTGTAGATTGGCTGGATCTTCAGAAAGAGGATGATTCTGACTAATCCATCGGATCCAGGATGAAGTACTTCAATGCGACCCAAGGTCCGTTCCATGGGAATCTTGCTAGGTTCCTTTAATATCTCAAGTTGACCCAGCTTCAGATTGGCTTGAGGCAGCTTCCATTTCTTTCCGACCTGAAGTTCTCCCAGGTATTCCCAATTCCATCAATCCCAAAATCTATTCTTAAGAGATTGAATTACAGACCATCTTTAAAATAAAGAGATGTTAGTTAACAATTCACTAGATTCTGGTATCCCCGAAAGTGGATTTCCCCTCCACAAAAAATGACCAGGTGCCAGAGATTGCAGATCGGCTGGTTCTTCAGAAAGGTGACACAATGGTCTTGAGTTTAAAGCAGCTTCGATCTGCGCCACAAGGGTAGTGAACTCTTCAAAGGTTAGAATAGTCGATTTAGTCACTTTTAATGGAATGTTTTTCATTGATTTAATATTAGCTTCCTATAATCCACCGAAATGAGGTGAGGCTGGAGGTATGAATTTCCACGCTACACACCTTTTTTAGCGCTATATTTATGTGCAAGATCAGATTGACCTATTTTTAATAGGGAATCTAAGACATTATTTTAGTACCTTTAAAATTAGTTGCATGGTCAGATTGTTGCTGGTTTCGATCGTCTAGCCACAAATCTTCTTAGGTTAGCTAAGAAACTGTCCGTAGTTAAATCAAACTACTTCAAAATGGTACAAAAACATATGAAAATTGCAATATAGGATTTTAAAGGTACTGTAAATCTTTTTTAGGTTAGGTTTTGTAAGTATTGGCTTGGCAAAGTCTAGCCCCACTCTTTCAAATGGTCGAGGATGGTACAACTCGATCTTTCGGCAGGTCGCCTATAATTTGGTTAACAGCCCTGATTTTTTTGTTTTAAAACACGCCAAGCATCTATTTATTACAAGTCACACGTGATTTTGCCCAGGAGGAATCCAATAAAATTGGCGGATCAAAAAAAGTGTACTTTTAGTGCCTGAATGTAAAGATATTTTATGGAAATGGTTTATGATTAAATATGTTAAATGGCGTGCCTTTGGCAAGATGAGTTGATGCTCCTAAAAATTTGAAGAGTTTGAACATTTGTTAGTTTGCCACTTTCTAAACTTGTTTTTAGAGCTTGTTCTACATTCTTTCTGCCACTAACTAGATCCTCTACACATAAAAAAATTATTCAATATTTATGAAGTTTCAGGAAATTTTTCTACTTACCTTTTCAGGTGATGCTTGATCGTTGCAGAAAGTGAAAACGAGCTGGAACTTACTCCCGACTACACTCGAGTCATCCTGTAGCTTCGAATGAGTTCTTCGGAACCATCAGGATCTTCATACCACAGGAATAGGGTAACGTCGCTGTCTTCTTCATCAAGTTGAATCTGAAGTAAAGTGACCGGTTTTTTTTACAATGAACAGGAGGACGAAAATTTTAAGACAAAATTACAAGTTAAATATATGAAACGTTTTATTAATTCAAACACAAATACTCTGATTACGCTTACATTCTTTTTTAATTATTATATTAAAAGAGTATTTTTCCATTGAATGAACTTCTTTTGTCAACATATCATTTCTAACATATTGGAAAGTTCGGGCAAAAAATATCCTTCATACTGAATTTTACGGAAAGCACTGTAGCTAAAATATTAACATTCAATTTTGATTTCTCACTAGTGGCTTCACATAAATTATTACCAACTGAAAAAACCTATATTTTCATATGGAATGTTCTCATTTTTGAAATGGTTTAAGTAATTTCACCCATATTTTACCAATTTCTTGGCATGTTGTTTTTCCAACTGTTCTAATTTATTAGAATTTAAATATACATTCAGTCTTCTTTCTACTTCAAACAGACAATTGTCATCGATTTTAATATCAGGCATTTCTTTCAATAAGAAATCAACTTAATTTTCTATATCTGTCCACTTTACTTGATCAAGTCAAAAAATAACATTTAAAACTATTATTTCCTGTGATATTTGTTTCAGACCATTCTTCGACATTTTGGAAACATGTTTGGTTCATCTCTGAATACAGAGATTAACAGATCAGTTTTAAAATATTGAAAAAGAGGGCAAAAAGGAGGACACTTTTCGAGGAAGGACAGAACAAATAAAAGGAGGACAATTAGTCACCTTAATCTGAAGGAATGCATGTTCTATATCCGCGGTGAAGCTACGTGGTTTTCTCTAAATTTTACTAAAAGAAGAAAAATATCAGGATTTTATTAGGACCAATTTGTAAACAGCCATTTAAGGGGAGTTGTCCTTTGGCACGGGAAGACGCATCAAAAACGATACGCAATTTACTCGTTTTATCTTCGTGAATAACTGCCGTATGTGGAAAATAAAATGTTATTTTATTTACCTTTAATTCGTTTGTCTCACACTCTCAATTATATTTTCAATTTGATATTCTCCTAATACAGTTCTATATTCATTAAAAAGAAAAAGGTCAATACGAAATTTTGATTGTAGTCTCATAAATCTTTTATGGGAAACCGTTTGGTTATCATGCAACTGTTTTTCCATTCCCGGTTTCCAAGGGGGCCTAACGCTGTTTCTGTTGTTGGAAAATGAAATTCCGGATTCAAACTCTTACAGGGTTATATCATCACTAACATTCTCTGCAGCCTTAGCTTTAATGCCTGAGTTTTCTAACTTCCAAAATTTTGTTAATTGATCTGAAATTAAGTTTTTTCAAGGACTATTTTTATTCCCAGGATTATGTTAGTCATCTCAGCTTTGCCTAGGATACACAAACCGAACAAAGTTTCGGTCGCTACTAGTTTATCATTTAACCTTTTAATTCGATTTCATATGACGTCATAATAGTAATCAGAACCCACTGAAATGACTATTTTGTTATTCCTAAATTCATAGCAATCGGCAACCTTTGATCATTTCAATTGTTTATTTATCTTTGAAATATTGTTATTAGGTACGGCCATGTTAGTTGCAGTTATTGGATCAGTTTCCAACTCTACAATTTCTATGTTTAAACTCGGCTCGTCACGATTCTCAATTATTACTTTTACTACATTACATGTTTTTCGGTACCTCTTGTTTATAGTACCGAACGCATACACAAAAAAAGTTTCTTTCCTAACAACAGGAAGTTTAAGCTGTCGAGAAATTTCTCGAGTAATGAAACGTCTCATACCTCCGTAGTCTAACATAAGTCGAATTGTTTCAAATTTATAAGCTAGAGGGGAACGAGAACACAGGAAGTACACGTCTGTAAGAAAGTACAGAATATTAAGCGTTTGGTTTTACTTTTGGTTCTTTATTCTTCATGTTATAGTTACAATGGGAAACTGCAGATACTACGTTATTCTCTACACCAGGGTCATGGTTTTTTTCTCTAATTGAAAACAAAATGATTATGTTTGTTATTACATTTACACATTTCTTTTTTCTTACAGACCCTAATTCTATGAATTTGCCCTAAACATAAAAATTAACGCCCTGGCTTTCTCACAATCTCTTTTTATTCATCTATGCTTCAATTATCATACAACTCAGAAACATGCTTATTGCTAACACAGTATTTACATTTTTTTCCATGATTGGAGTGCCAAATACTCATAGGTTCTTGCTAAATTACTGTTCAATGGAATATGATTTTTGCTTTGTCTATTGTGGGAAATGTTTTGATTATCACCAGCCCCGCGTTTAGCCTGTATTTAGAGTTATAAGTAATGAATTTTTCTTTTCCCCTTTTGAGCCGCTTAGCAGACTCGCTGACTCGCGGCATTCGATTTCTATTTTTGTTAATTGTAACAATTTCATTACATCGAATGTATCTTCCTCCTTTTTTCCTAAATGTTTTCTGTTAAAATCTAAGACTGGATCTTCTGGTAATAATTTTAGAAGAATAGGCTGCAGTAAATGACCGTACATTCCAGATGTTACGTCAAGTGACTCTCAACTTCAAATTTGAATCCTCAATGCAATGGAAGAGTAATCGATCTAGTCTTTGAAGAATGCTTTATTTACTGTTTACTACTCAGTTACACAAAAATACATCCAGCGGCTCTCGCGCGCCCTCTTACGGGGACAAATAAGAAGGCTTAAAAGGTTACAACAAATCCTTTACAGGATAAAGATTCTAATCTTTCCATCTTGCAGGTCCAAATGCACCACGAGTGGGTGTGGTCATCAAAGGGTTCGTTCTAGTGTCTAGTTTTTCTAAACTCTTAATTTGTTCATTGCACCGGTGGTTCATTTTGTATGAATCTAATTTATCAATATTATTTATTCTAATCTAATACAATAAGTTTAAATGCATTAAGCGATACGCACTTCTTCCTTTTAAAGATTTTTTTAGTAACGCCAGATAAAAACCGTATATACAATTACAGGAGAGAGCTCGTATAAGTAGTTCATTTCTAAGAAGCAAAAAAATATCTGCGCATGCGCACACAGTCGAGCGCAGTTTAGCAAAATGTTTTGTTTGGTGTTGTCAAGAGCAAACATGCACATTTTTTTATTGTATGTAATGAACACCACACTTAATAGAATGAGAAATGGGAAGAACTTTATTTTTATTTTAAATTTTAACGTTTTTACAATCGTGTAAAACAAAAAATCCTTGATGTTTGCTTTTTTGTAAGAACCCTGCTCATGTTACGAAGAACATTTCATACATCTTAGAAAAATTTTCATTTTCGTACCTTTTCAAATGGGTTGAGGGCTTTATGTATGTGTACTCTTGTACGTAAAATTTGAAGCGTGATTTAATACAATGTTTGATATTGCAATCAAGTCAGAAATTTCTCTTCTCTTTTTGGATTATCTTTCCATTTTAATTTTTCCTCCAAAAATAAATTGCACATTGTCTTGTCTAAATAATTTTTTTTTTAAGAATTCAGTCGAGGAGATAAACTTTAAATTTTAGCAGTATGTTTCCCCGTCCTTTTTTGATAGCAATCCTACCTTTTTTTACATTCAAGTTGCATATTGTAATGTAAAAAACGTAGAAAAACATCTTTCTGTAATATTATGTTTCTGTTAGTTGTTCAATTCAAAGCTTATCAAAAAACGCATATATCATTGTATGATTCGACTGAAGAATAATTCAGGTAATCAATAGGTAGTTTTAAATCTGTGTCGGAATTGAATTCCACCTTTCACAAGAAAATTTTTTTATAGTTTGTTCTATCCATAACTTCAAACAAAGGACTAAGCCTGTCGGAATGCAAAAACATTGCATAAAGTAGGACACAATTTTCAGGAATCTAATTCTTGCCTTCATGAAAGCAAAATCCCCATCTTCATCATAAAGAAAATGCCAATAACCTTTTAATAACATTAGCACTAAATACAACTTTTGACAATAAAATTCGGTTAATAAAGTCAGAACGGCTGATCTGGCAACACTGGCGAAAAGCTGCCGCTTGCGTAGCGTCAAGTGTTGACTATCTTCCCCCACCGTTATTCAGTTAAGACTCATTTGTGTTCCGTGTAAGACATGTTTTACAAAGTGTTTGTTTATTTCGTTGGTTCTTAACTGAGAACAGGAAAATGAACGAACAAAAGATCAACTTTAAGTTATGTTTTAAGATTGGCAAGACACCAAAAGAAACTTATGCGATGCTATTATTTGTTTATGAAGATCAAGCACTGTCCAGGAAGTGTGTGTACGAGTGGTTCACACGTTTTCGAAAAGGGCAGGGAAAGTGTTTCTGACAACCCACTTAGCGAAAGGCTGGCAACCACCGTCAGTGGCGAAAACATTGAGAAAGTGAGTAAATTAATCACGAAAGATCGTCGATTAACTGTGCGCATGATAGCTGGAAGATGAATGCTTCAAAGTACATAGAAATTTCGACCCTTTTCATGAAACCTCTACGCAAGGTTTGACCCCAGTGCGAACAACAAGGTTCATGGTTTTTGTTCACGACAATGTTCGCCCTCACACAGAAAATATCGTTGAACAGTTCCTAGAAAAAAAGGGGTGGTGTTTGTTGTACATCTACCATACTCGTTAGATCTCAACCCTCTAGACTTCTTCCTATTCCCACGACTCAAACTCGTTTTGAAAGGAAAGAGATTTGACGATATTTCTGAGATTCAATAAAACATGACGAGAATTTTGAACATGTCAAAAGAAGACTTGCAAAGTTTCCAGGACATGTATAGCAGATCTCCGCGGTGCGTAGTCAAGGGAGGTGACTACTTCGAAAAGGACAGTAAGGTAACTTTTTCGTTAATATTTCATCTACGTTAATGTTGCATAACTATTCATCGAACTTTATTGTCATAGGGTATAATATTACTATAGGAATTAAAATACGCGCAAATCAAAGAAAGAAAAAAGTATTAGTGCTCGTACAGCGTTGGTGATATCCGGTTAAAAAGGCAATTACGTTTTAAGTAATGATGCTTATGATTGAAATAATAGAATTATAAAAATATGCGCTTTATTATTTATGCTATGATTTACTTAATAATTTTTAGCCCCAAGAACTGTCTTTATTTACCGTATAATTTGATTCCAATTAGCATCAAAATATTGCAATTAAAAGGACAATAAACAGATTACGCGCGTTTCACATGCTTTTGTTTTTTGCTAACAAAATATCGCATTTCATAATTATACCTATTTGATCATTATTTTACTCATTCTTAATGGGTTTCTGATACGAATACAGATGATAATTTGTACCTGATTAAATAAAAAAGTAATTATGATTATATCGTTCCAGGTTTTTTATGATACTGGATGATCAGAAATAAACATAAAATAGATAATTATGAGATGTTGTGTTTTACGTATCTATTTCGTGATCGGTAAGGTTTTATGAAAGTATATAGATCTGTCATAATTGCAAAATTGTGTATGGATGGAATTTCAAAATATCTATGAAAGAATTATTACCAATTTGGATTAAATGCGCTATGACAATTGTTAATGGTAGTTTTTGGGAAAATCCAACATCGGGCATTATTCATATTTTAATTAATTCAGAATACACACAGAATCATGCAATCCCTATTTCTTTAAATAATTATGATTCAAGCAACTTATATTTTTCTTTTACTTACAATACAGTTGAATAACCCAGTATTTCCCAGTTTCATCTGTCGGTCAGAATGGATATGTCACAGGAAAATGACGAAATTAGGAATTTGCTCAAGTAAGTAAGGAATATGATCAATTCAAGGAAGATGTTAAAATAACGTCTCTTCAAGGTCATTTCTCTGGTAAAAGTAAGTGATTTAATCAAATTCGTTAACCGTTTCAGTGAAATGATTAAATGAACAAGTCAGGATTCGTACAGCTCTATTTTCCCTTGTTACCACTCCTCTTTACTCAAGACCTTCCATTTGGGGAGTGCTGTGGACGCTATGCACTGGGGCCCTGCGATTGAGGAAACCCCAGCATGATCAAAAATTAAAATAAACTATTCTTACACATGAAATCTTGAAAATATTCCTATCGTTGTCAGTATAACGAGCAGTACAATTTATCGTAAACTTTATTATTATACATCTGTGAATTTCCACAACCTTAAAAACTAATTCTTGATGATGCAAATGTTCAGTTTTTGTTATTTGATTCGCGGAACTCCCGAGGATTCCCACCTAAACTGGACTGACTTTTTAGAAGTGTATAATTTAGAAGTGCACTTATTCATATTTTAATGCATCAAACTAGCGAAAGTTTTATAAAAAATGCACCGTTTTTTATTTTAATCAAGGTTAGTCGGTACCACCTATACCGACAATGTTAAATTGAGCCATTTTAGAACCTATTTTTCAGAAACTGTTAAATATAAAAACTTCAAATTTTGTCTGTATATTAATTAAGCTTTTTTCATTTATACAGTGGTTAAAATGTTTGAAGTATATTGTTTACTTTTTTCAAAAAAATTCAACGTAAAAGTATCGCTTTGAAATTTGTGAAAATTGTCATTTTTTTTTTAAAGATAGCTGCTTTTCAGCAAAATATTTTGGGAAAATCTCAGAAAAAGTAATTCTAATATATATAGTTACATATTATTTATATGCAGTAAAAATTGCATGTCATTCATTCAGCAGATTCTGAAAAAAAGGTACACGCAGTTTGAAAACGATCATTTTGAGAAAACGGCATTATTAATGTAAAGAGGCACTTCATCACAAAAATAATGAATTACAACATGTATTTGCCCTATTTTATTAAACATTAGAATATTCTTAATTTTTTATGCATAAAATAGGAAACAAAAAAAGTCTTAAAATGCTCAGAAAATACATATACAGCATTTTTCAGTTTTTGTTCAACGAGATTTTTTTTTAGCATTTTGCATTAATTTCCTCAAATTCTGTATCAATCTGTGAAGAATTTTTAGCTTCGATGCATTACAAATGTAAAATTTGACCTTAAAACATGTAAACATTTATCAATAAAAGTAATGTTTTGGGAATATGTGATTTTACGACATTGCGAAACGTTTCATTATCGATTTGTATGTCCCTATGCAAACACAACTTCTACAAGTTTAAACATTAAAAATTTTCTCTAAACTGTGTACAAAAGATTTCTTAAAAAATTAAAAATTAAACTGTTTTTAAACATGAAATTTGTGTATTTTTATGCCTATAACAAGCTTCTCGCAACGACTAAAAGCGAGTTATAATTAGTTACCTTTTATTCAAAAACCTTTGAATATTAAAGCTTAAAAACTTGTCTGAAAAGTAAATAAACATTAATATTTGCAATGAAGTTAAATATTTAAAATATATTGTTTTGTTTTCTCAAAAACATATAACATAAAAATATCACTATGAATTTAAAAAAAAAAATGACATTTTTGGTCACGATATATGGATTCCAGTCAAATATTTTGGGAAAATCCCCAAAAATCTCACATAAATATACATACTTACATATCAGTAATAAGAGGAAAAAAATTTCAAGTGCATTCATATACTATATTCTGAGAAAATGATGCATGCAGTTTTAGAAGCATCATTTTTGAGAAAATTGAATTTTTAATATAAAGTGTGACTTCATCACAAAAATAATGAATTACAACATTTATTTGTCCCATTTTATTAAACAATAGCATCTTTGCAATTTATTTTGCATAAAATAGTAAACAAAAATGTCTTAAATAGTTCAGAATAGCATTTTTCAGTTTTTTTTAACGACGTATTTTCTAGTAATATATCAATTTTCTCAAAATTTATATCAATTTTTGAAGAATTTGTAGCTTTTATGCATTACTCATATCAAATTTTAAAATAAAGCATCATAAATATAATGTGAAAATGTATAAATTTGGTTTTGGTATGAATTTGAGATGGTATTTAAAAATACCCGATTATACGACATTTCTCAAGTTTTCGTTAGGCTTTTGTAAAAAATATCGTTAGGGTTTTTTGCTGCAGACAGTTTTTAAGTTTTAAACTTCAAAAATTACTCTAAACTGTGCAAATGATTTCTAAAACAGGCAAAATAAAACTGTTTTTATGTTTTAAACATGAAACTTATGTATTTTTATGTATGTAAGAAGCTTCTCGCAAAGACAACAAACATCACATTTGATGTATCATCTCATACCTTTTTCTCAGAAACTATTAAACAAAAATACTCAAATTTTTATAGTATATTAATTAGACATTTATATTTATACTGAAGTGAAAGTTTTTAAATATATTAATTAGTATTTTCTAAAACAAACTTTTAGTTCACCGAACATTAGTATTATGAATTTATTGAAAATTATTTTTTGTTATATCTGCTTTCTATGTAAATATTTTAAAAATATTTCAAAAATGTCACTTTAGTATACACAATTGCATTTAAGAAACATAGAGTACATGCATAAAGTAAATTTACACATTATTATAAATATAAATTTTATAAAACAGAAATTTTTTTAAAAAAACCTTACCTTATCAAAAAAAAAATTTAAAAAAATGTATCCTATAATTTATTATACACGGTAATGAAGGATATGATTCTAGGTTCCCCTTCAATTTCTATTGATTTACTGGATGGTATGAAATGTCTTTTACTATTGTTTAGATGAAAAGCAGGTGTCTTACATATGCAATATTTTAACAACTATCGTCTGTCCTGTATCTGTATTGGTTGCAATAAGTGCATTCTCATTTCTGCCATATTTAAAGAGCCAATATTTACACTTAATCTGTCAAAGTGGGCATGGGCCGTGTCAGCTGATTATTTTTTAAAAGTCATTTTAAAATACTTCTAATTCATATAATGGCTTCTATGTTATATCATTAGAAATATTCTGATTTGAAGATTTTTTACATATCAAAAACTCAAAATCGATTTTCCAAAAGTTTTTACCCTACTGACTGACCTTCTGAAAAGAATGAGAATTTTTCAAAAATTTTAGTTCAGGCTATTTTGAGAAGTCTTGACTATACATATAGGAAAAATATTTTTTGAAGCATTTTTCATAAAAGGAAAATGTTATTTGTTTTCATTTTCTTTTTGCCAAATAATAGCATTT
Source organism: Trichonephila inaurata madagascariensis (assembly GCA_019973955.1). Lineage (NCBI taxonomy): Eukaryota > Metazoa > Arthropoda > Arachnida > Araneae > Nephilidae > Trichonephila > Trichonephila inaurata. The sequence continues at coordinate 50,852 of BMAV01010791.1, read as the reverse complement.
AAATTGTTTTTTTTTATTGTAATTTTGAGAACCACGTCACTAAAGATTTATACCCACGATACTTGAATGTTAGCAAAGTTTCTGAAACATTTATTTTAAGTTAATGGGAAAATCTTAAATTATAGCGAAAATTCCTTGATATCAATACGGAATTTGGTTAGCTTATATTTAATAAAGTTTTTGATGGTTCCACTTCATTATTTTTTTCAAATAAGTTAAATTAATTGGTTACTAATATTTAAAAACTAGCAGGTAAATCAAACACATAAAGTGCATAATGTTTTAAGCAAGTTTTTATACTTTCACACATATTTAAATTTAAAGAACGAACGAATGAAGCTTATTTTAAATAGTACTTTAAAGCAATACGACAACTATTGGCTAAGCACGGACCTCGTAGTTTTAAATCTCGGTTAAGTGAAAAGGAGGGCATTTGAATATCCCTCCTCCCCATTTATTCTGCCACCATACCATTGAAGGGAGTACACTGTACAATTGCAGATGTAACGTGAATCAGACACTCTACTCGGAGGATCTTCAGTGGCACTAGAGCTAGAACTCAAGACGTGCAGGTCATGAAATCGTGACTATGACTTATAAGCTACCGCGGCCTGAAATTTATACAGTTAGAGTTAGTTACATTAACGTCGCAATATCAAGCTGCACGATGGCTATTGGAGACGGACCTCTTAATTTTGAACCTTTTTCAAGTGACGAAAACGACCCTTGAAGTGATAAACTTATCTTCCAGCTTTTACACCACACCAACGGGAGCACGTTTGAGCCTTGATATACACTCATGGACAAAAAAATTAGGTCACCAAGAAATAATTGGGGGATTGTAACGAGACTTGGCATCGAGTTACATGTCGGGGAGATATGCAAATGATTAGAAATGCAGCGTGATCGCGCATAACTTATAGCCGGTAGAGAGCGTTTAACGTCGTTCTCCGTGGAGTATAAAACAGGTAACCAAAGCTGGGTTGAGTGGGCTGAATCTTTTACACAGGAAGAACTCAGGTAGACATGCCTTTACACCGTTTTCGAAGACAATATGAGCAGCTATCGCAGTTTAAAAGGAGGAGAATCATAGGCATGATGGAAACTGGGTGGTCAGCTAGGCAAGAATCTCGTCAATTAGGCCACTCTACCGTGTTGTGAGGAGGTGTTGGGACCAGTGGATCCTAGAGATGTCATTTACACGAAGACCAGGCTCAGGACGCCCTCGAAAAACCAGTGGTCGAGAAGACCACCACATCGTAAGAAATGCACGCTTACAGCCAACTTCTTCATTGACCACCATCCAGGCATAGATAGAACCTTCATTAGGGGGCAATGTTGCTTCTCGAACCATATCAAAGCGCCTGGCTGAAGGATATTCTTGATCATGGTGCCCATTAAGTGGCCAGCCCTTGACTCCCACCCATCGACGCCTCCGTTTGTAAAGGTGCCACGCACGAGGAAACTGGATTGCAGCGGAATGGAATCAGGTCATCTTTAGTGACTAATCCAGATTCAATCTCAAAATTGATGACAATCGTGTTCGTGTGTGGTGACCCCATGGTGAACGCCTCTATCCTGCCTTTGACTTACAGCGACAAACCGCTCCCACATCTGGTGTGATGGTATGGGGTGCCATTGCCTACAATACACGGTCACCCCTAGTATTGATCCGTGGCACCATAACGGCCCAGCGGTATGTCCATAACATCCTGCAACCGCATGTGTTGCCACTTATGCAACGGCTCCCAGGGGCCAGTTTTCAACTAGAAAATGATCGGCTTCACACAGTAAGGGTACCACAAGACTGTCTCGGCACTGTGACTACCCTTCCTTGGCCTGCCCGATCCCCAGATTTGTCTCCAATCTGGCATATCTGTGATCGTTTGGGATGACGATTTGGGCATCCCACGAGTTTGAAGGAACTATAGGCGAGGTTACAGCAAATATGAAACGAAATGTCTCAAGACATCATGCAGAACATGTGTACTTCAATGCCGTATCGTATCGCATCGTGTATTCGCGTTAGAGGGGATTCAATAGAGTATTAAATCCTCCGTTCTTTTTCCTTTTTCTCTGAAATAAATTTTTTCTTTGATTTTCTAATCATTTACTTATATCAAATTAATCTGACAACGCAACACAAAACAAACAACACAACACAAAATAGACAGCACAACACAAAAAGGACCACTCAACCCAAAAAAGACAATTCAATAGGCAACACACAATATACAACACAACTCAAAAAAGTCAACACAATAGACAACACAACACAATATTCAACACAACACACAATAGACCACCAACACAATTCAGAATAGAGCACACAAAACAGAATAGACACCACAACACAAAATAGAAAACACAACACAGAAAAGACAACACAACACAGAATAGACAACACAACACAGAATAGACAACCCAACACTAAAAAGACAACACAACACAAAAAGATAGCACAACACAAAAGACAACACAACACATAGACAACACGGCATAAAATCTCAAGGTAAGGGTAAATTTCAAAATAAAAATCTATTGTTTTTCTAAAGGCTATTCTAGTCCATTACAAAGCAGTCATCCAGGCTGTAGTTATACACGGTTCATACTCACAGATTATCTGAGAAATAAGATAAACCTTGTACTTTCTTTATAAATATAAAAATGATGAACGATTGAGTCCCAGGACATCTCACCACTTCTTCCAAAGTTTTTAAAAACTTATTTTAGAGAATTTAGTGAGCACTCTCTGAAATCTGACCTGAGAGCAAAATTAACTGTCAAATTCTGGAATAACATGCAAGATACTTGTACAAGGTTTAGTCAAATGCGGAGCATCTTCCTGTATGATAAGTACTAGACAAAGAGTCACAAAAACGTACCGAGGTAAGCAAACTATACTAGAAAGCAAAAGCTTAACGGCAAAGAAAATTTTTCTGATACAATATGAAAAGTAAACTTTATATCTAAGTTACAAGAAAAATACCCTGAAGCTAAATGGACTAGTGTGTTCACTGATGGCTCTAAAATACAAGACAATACTGTGAGTTTTCTAGTCACTAAACTCTTTTCCCAATGAACTCCCGTTTGGACATTTCGTGTCAAATATTGATGCAGAGATTCTTGCAATGTCACTAGCTCTGGAAAATTGCAAGATAAAGATCAATTGTTTATCTAAAGTAGTTATTGTTCGTAACTGACTATATCCAGACCCAGAATTTAACGAATTCATAGACACGTAGAATTTTGTTCGTTAAATCGAGATTATTCGTTATATTGGGGTCAAAGCAAAATACATTTTTGAAGTTACCTTTTGGACATTCTATAGTAAGTAATTACACAAAAATATCAATAAATAGAACTACACACTTTTTATTCAACAGCTAAAAATACTTACTATTAGAAAATAAATACTCACCAGTTAATGGGCTCAATTCATGTGACGTCACAGTCACTTGATAGTGAAAGCCACGTGATTCTAGCCAATCAATTCAAAAACTCATGCGACGTCATAGTCGCACGATAAAAACTATCTAGTGTTTCCAGATAATCAGTTCACGCGCTCCGGTGTTGCCAAGTTTTGCTCTTTGCAGAAACTTTCTCTTAAAAAGTGCATATGTATACAAAATGCATTTTATTTAAAAGTATAAACATAAAGTATAATTTCTTTTTTCATTAAAAAAAATCTTTTTGGAGATTTTTTTCCCTAACATTTAAAAAACTTTACTTAAATATGAAATTGTATCTGAGTTTTACAAATAAAACAAGAGTTTGTTTTGAATTCAATGGAAAACACGTGTTTGTTTTTATCATGTGACTTCATGAATTAATCCCATTGGAAATTTTAAAATGCTAAAAGATACTTGACAATCTTTTCGATTCCTGATTCAAAGGGGTACTTTTTCGATTTTATCCTGAAAAGAACATACTGCGTCATTTACATCTGTAGTGGTGTTGTGTTAAACAAATGTTCGTGAGCGGACGCTGGTTCGAGTTTTTTCAAGAACGATGCTACTTTTGGACTGTGTTTTATTTTGAGACGGTGCTATTCGCACGCTGTTCCAAGATGAAAGCTACAGCAACAACTGTTGCGGAGGGTTATATCAAAACATTACGGAGGTGCTCAGTCGGCGGATTGCATTCACGACAAAAAATAGATACAATTATGGACTGAACAACATCCTGTTATATAAAGTATGTTTTCAAAATTTCCAAACAATGTAAAGCATTAGAAAATGTAACAGTTTTGATATTAGTTTTAATTATCATTTCTGCTTCAGAATCGTTATTGGCTCCAACCAATCAACAATTTTCAATCAACGATGGATCTGCCTATCTGATGAAGACCGACAATCAAGAGTTGCACAGATAGGCAGTCCGTCATTAAATGTAAAAAAATAAGTTAAAAAATGAATTACCTGTCCTATTCAAAACTCACACAATAAGTTACATAAAAATTTTTCTGCACCTATGAAATCTAATAATGGTCTTCATCTTTGCCCATTGAAATTTGCTTCTTACAAGAATAGTTTTTTTTTGTTCCGGACAAAAGAGAAAAAGGGTCTTTAAAATATCCAATTTTTTTTTCTAATATAAATTAATAAAGAAAAAATTCGAGTTCTTGAAATAATTTATCGATTAGGAATTTATCATTCATTTAATAGGCTTAAACAGCACATTATTTTATAGAATTAATCATCAATCTGTTGAAAAATTTTAATATAGCAAGTAATATAAAAAATATTTTTTTAAAGTTAATTCCTACTTAGGTCAACAAAGAAAATTTTTATTTTAGTTAATTAGATTTAATTAATGAATTAATATTTGAAAAAAACTGTAATAACATCAAGTGCCATCTACTAGAAGTTTGAAAAAATGTACTCTTGGATTACAGTGGATGAACAAAAGTTATTTTATTAACGATTGAAAATTTGAACAAGATATATATCAATATATATTGACAGAGAGAGAAAGAGTGTGAACTAATAGTACGAATTGAAAATTATTATACGGTATAACATATTATTACAGTCAAGGAAATGAATTTGTCAAAAATGGTATTAATTATTCAGAGTGAGTCAACGTTCAATCAAAATTCTAAACACAAAGAAAGTGAAAGAAGTAAACTTTTGAACGTGAACGATACAAAAGCCCCTCTAATGTGAAGATTACCTAGTTAAAGTATGGAAAACTCTTGATTCCGCACTTAAATTATCAAATCATTTCATCTACAGCTTAGCTAGATAATCTGCACATTAATGGTTTTCAAGCTTTAACGGTAACATCTACATTCGGTCAAAACATATAACTTGCTTTTCGTCTTCCATAAATCCACACATTTTTATTTAGAACTTAAATCTATCACATGAAATTCTAAATTAATAATTGTTGGAATATAGAACTTCAATGACTATAAATATAAAATCAAATAAGCGCATAAAATAAAAGTAATTCCAAAATATAAAAAGCCATTACAAGAGAAAATATTAAGTAATAAAATATAAAGAAGAAAATGAAAAAAAAATTACTATGCAAAAAAAAGGAGTTATAAATAATTAGAAAAAATGAAGCACATACCTCGTTGACGACTGATGGCGAAAAATATTACAATGAATAAACACGAAAAAAAACTTTTAAATTATAATTATTCTAAGCAAAATTAAAAAATGCTCATAAATATGGAATCAAACGATCGAATGGCAAATAAGATTTAATTTTATATGCAGCCAATGTTGTCATTCAATACCTTGAAAAAGTAATTGTTAAATTGTTGCCAGATAGGATCCGGTGTATTAGAAAAATATTCTCAGCTGAATAGTATAGTAAAATAATTGTAATCGTCACGAGCACTTTTAAGATTATGTAGAAAAGTGAAAACTAGGAAAAAGGAATCGCTTGCTGAGACTAGAAATTATAAAAAAAGGTGAAGAAAAAAAGCATTGGTATTCTGGTGAGTTTTTCTGGACTAATGTTTAGGTTGTTTATTAAAATCATGGTATTTTTCATTAATAAGAAAATATATCAAAATTATTCTTATTTAGAAATATGTAAAGTTATTGTTTTGGAATGGTATAAGTTTTCCGTTAAATGTACTTTCAAAAGACATTGTGGATTTTTTTTAAAAAATTTTTAGTGAACATGTGTTTTTATGCATCACTGATGAAATATAGGCAGATGTTTTCATTTAAACTGTTTACACAAATATACAGTGGGCCACAGAAGTGTTCGTACACTTGCAATTTCCTATAAAATTTAATGTTTTTTACTAATAAAAATTAATATTTCGGAATTGTAATTTTTTTATGATATTTGCAACTTGTTCGTAATAGAACGACATAATTATTTTTTTAAAAATAGTATAATTATTATTTTTAAAAATTAATAATCAAAAATCTACAAAAAAATACGCCACAAACGTCTTCGTACCCTTTACAAAAATCTCAACATAGTTTTAAATATTGCATTTTTTTCTTAATTTAGTTTTTAATAGGATATCTTTTATTGCCCACAACAACTTTAAAACGTCTTGTTCTGAATTTAATCAGTTTCTTGTAATTGCTGCACCAATTTTCTTCCATGCTTCTGTAACTACTGTTTTTACTTCCCATTATGTGTTTCTATGTCATTTTTTATTTTTTTAAAAAATCAAATTTTCTCATTTAATATGTTCTACAGAGCTAAATAAAGTGATTGAGGAGGTGTTTTCAGAATTTGGGACAGTTATAGAGACACTGGCGGCGTACATTGAGAGCAGTGCGCTTGGCGTCATTATCCCCTGTTAAAAATGAACTCATCATTAATTTTTATTAGTAGAAAACATTAACTTTTATAGGAAATTGCAAGTGTACGAACACTTTTGTGGCTCACAGTATATATATTTTTTTGGTATAAAAGGAGACAAAACGTTCAATCATAAAACATTAAAAACTTTTTTTATTTTGCTTCTAATGAATGTATTAAAAAGCAAAATTATGCAAGAACATGTAATTCATCCAACGTTGGGTTTTCATGGAAATCATCATATCATGAAAAGATACTCAATTTTTTCTGCAATACTTATAGTCAGAATACCTGTATTCGGAAGCCTCATTGCAGTATCAGTGAAGAGCTGGTTTTTAGATAAATCATTTCAGTAGTATTCCATCTCTTCCAAATATTGTTTCTCAGAGCAACCTGAGAAAGTTTTGGCCGTGACATTTTCTGAACAGGAAAAAAATCTTCTAAGTCTTATAAACTATTTTTAAAAAAAAAATTGGTCTTGAAATCAATTGCAATTAAGTAATTATGAGAAAACTCAAAACATAATCAAGCTGAAATGATTTTAGTACTGAAAATTGAAATTGATAATCATTTCACTCTGAAACAGTTGATTGTGTTCAAAAATAGTTTTTATTAATTCAATTTATGTGTTCGAAATTTTTTTTAATGAAAAGGAAACCAAAACGTAAGCTCAGAAAACTTCAAATATCTTAAAAACTACTTTGTTATCGGATCTGAAATTTGGTGGCAAGCTTCCCAATGATATGGGCCACAAGAAAATGCAAAAACATTTTTTCGGTATTTCTGAAATTTGTAGGGTACTGTGTACCT
>BMAV01010791.1:13845-33259 GCA_019973955.1 Trichonephila inaurata madagascariensis | reverse complement strand
AAGCGTATTAGCACACGAGTATGCACTATAATGCATAAATTAATTTTAAAATTTATATTATTAACGTAAAAAGGGCATATTTTTGGAATGGTTCTATATTTGAAGAATATTGTGTAAAATAAACGATGTATGCCTTGCTTGCCTTAAAAGTTTGAGCACCAAGAAATAGTAGTCAGATTAAAAGCGAAATTTTACATACGTGAGTACAACGTTAATGTGATTAGAAAATCAAATCAAAATGCTCATTTACTGTAGAAAAAATTACAAATGAACTAAGATTTTAGCATCCGATTGCGCCACCTCGCCCTATTGACCATGGAGGTTCCCCACAAGTACACGATTATCATCATTGCCCAAATCAATTCTGGATTCATCGCTGAAGACTATCTGATTCCATTTGGTTGCAGTCGAGCACGACATCACTCCAAACGGAGGTGATGGTAATTTAGTGTTCATGGGAGTTCACGAAAAGAGCTCAGCGATAACAACTCTCCTTCAGCTAAGCGTCTTGTGATGGTACAGACTGATACACAGACACGTAATGTAAGTGCTGCCTGTGTATGTTTCGTTGTTCAGATAGCGAACAACGAGACAGTTTGTGCTACGCTCACGTGTCGTATGATGTGTGACAGTTTTCTCAATTACTTATCTGCCGAAGACGTCTTGAGCCTGATCACCGTACAACAGACCTCTCTCTTGTGTCCACTGGTCCCAACACATCTTCACAATAAAGTCAGAACGGCCAGGCGAGTTACTCGCTGAGCTGATCACCCCGTTTCCACCATCCTTAGGATTCATTACCTCTCAAACTCTGACAGCTGCTAATATTTTCTACGATGACGGCATAATGACATTTCTTATTCAGAAGCGTCCCTCTGCAACATATTAATAAGGCGCAAACTAGATCTGCTTACCAGCTTTATAATCCAAGGAGAAATAAATTAAACGTTCTCTGATGGGGTTCAAGTGTAGAATAGGGGGGGGGGCCCTTTCGGATTTGGCAATTTTTCTTCGGATTTGGCGATTTTTATCTGAATGTCATGGGGAGAAATCGAATTCATTGTGAAATAAATAATAAATAATTCCGAAAAAGTACCTTCGCGACCACTTTTAGCAAGAAAAAAAAAGGACTGCACCAAGTGGCCCCCCTATACTACACTTGAAACCTCTGATGGTAGTACGCATGCATAATCATACTGCATTTCTATTCAGTTACATACCTGCACGGCAGGTACTTTCATATCAAGTTTCGTAACAATCCCACTCTTACTTTCTGGTAGGAATTCTTTTTTTTTTGTCAATGAGTATATAATGACATGGTTATGTTACAACGTCACAAATTTATATGAAAATTGAAATAAACTTTTCCCTAGAAATGCGATCTGAGATTGGGTCAAGCTGTATAACCCTAATTAAAGATAATTTTGAATAAAACTGAGTCTGAATGTCCAAACACGACGCTGTGGTTTAAGTTAACATTGAAATATCTCACTGAGACCAGTATATTTAATTTTCTCTTCTAATATAATTCAAAAAATTATGAGCTATATAACCCACTTATCCCTTTTCAGGTGAGATTCAAATAAATGTAATCGGAAATGATTGGTAACGCTTTAAAGAAGAGAAAGTAAAAATATAAGACACTTCTACCTATAATTGGTGTATCAGAGTACACTGCTTACAAACTTTCAGAACAAATAGAGAACAATTGAATGGAAATCACATGCATGGTCGGAATGCAATGGAAATGCATGGTCGGAAACACTTTCCTGGTATGATAGTGGTGACAAAAAGAAAGACAAGTCAAGAATAAGAAAAGAATACATGTTTATTATTTTTAGTACAGCAAAAATGCTGGTATGTCATTGGTTGGTGTACGTGATAGATGGTGCTACGTAAAGGGAAGCATTAGATGACGGTGCGTGCACACACTCGGTTTTTCATGACACTTTCGCTATGAAATTTCATTTTTCCTGCTGAAAAAGTGGTAGTAGGATGGAATGTGACACGAACGCTGAGCTTGCTGATATGCATCAAGCATATGCGGTCACTGATTGCAACGGACGAGCCGCACAGCGGTTATACGACCAACGTTATCCCAGGAACGTTATCGAAGTCTAGGTCTATTGAAATTTTCTGCATTTACATTTCATATTTGCGTTTAATTTGTTTTTATACTTTTTTTGGTGCTACTAACGTTGAGAGAGGTTTTTCACTTACACACAATGTTTGAATGGCATTAAAATAATTATAGCACTGTTCGAAATCCGGTGTATTTTGTATGAATTTGTAACTTAAAACTTTGAAACTGTTCTCTTAAATTTAGATTTAACTGTCGAATCTTTTAATATGTCGGTAAAAAAGTTGTTCATTTTCCTTTATTATCTATGTTTTACTTTCCACAAATGAAAAAAAAGTTGAATTTTCCAATCGAAAATTATTTAGTTCTGTAAAACATTGTACTAGCGAGAACAGAATTATTTCGTGGAGTTCGGGACAGTAAGAAAACAGAAAATAAATAAGAAAGCTGTAAAAAAGAAAAAAATATTCTTTTGTTACTCTATGATAGAAATTTAAAAATAAATATACTTATATATTAACAAAATACAGTTATGTATTATATATAATAAATATTTTCAGTTTTAATGACTCGGATGAACTTTAGTTTGTAGCTATACAAACTTCATAGAGAACATGGATTCATTTTGCATACCCATTTATAGTTTTCTTTTTGATTTTTTATCAAGGACTCATGGAACCACTGGGTATACCTCGTGGAACAACAGGGCTCCATGGAACAGTTTCAAGACCATTGGTCTAGTTTTATTCTGAAAATTTTAAACCGCTTTATTGATGTATCCTGTATATATTTGTCCTAAAGAAAAAAATTGCATCCTATACAGCACAAGAACACCTTTCTTCCCCCAACTTCTAGAAATGCGTGTTTATGCTGCATATAAATAATTTTTTTTCTTTAGAACAAATATAAAATCGAGCTTCACTTATCAACACATGACTATCGATTCTGAATTTATTATCAGGATATTTCAAACAAAATTTTTAGCATTGAAAATGCTTGTAGTACATGACTGTACTCTTCGGGTAATGAAAAATGACACGAAAAACGTGATAAAGTGACACGAAATTGATCGAGTAGCGTGCGTCAAGCCTATTTGCAATTTAATAACACTTTTTTTAAAAAACTTTGTATGCGAAGCTGTGTTTGTTACGAGCATATATTAGTTTTCTTTCAAGCTGCCAAAAATAAACAGAACTGCTTATAAGAAGCAGCTTTGTTTATTTTTTGTAATAGTATTCTGAATATGGAGTTATATTATATCTTTATATTCAACACATAGAAAACATAGTATAAGTTTCTGCGATTAGGAATTTTAAAATATTAACCAAGTTTATTTCATTTCTTCACGTATTTTTATGGTAATGCCTTACTGAGCTCAAATTACTCATAAAAGTGTACTAAATATGCTAATGAATTAGATTTTTCTCTTGTTTGTAAACTCTAAAACAAATAAACCAATACCTGACATATGAAAATATGTTCTAAAATTATATAAATTTTATTGTTGTAAATTGTATGCGCTTAAAATTAATGGTGATTTACAATTTTTATTATAGATTCTTTTGCATAAGGAGATGGAGTAAATAATTATATCCACCGTTGATTATGTATTATATATCTTTATATATACAAATTACGTGTCACAGTGTTTGTACGCGATGGACTCCGAAACTACTCAACCGATTCTGACACAATTTTGCATATTGTGTGTCATTTCGTCCACCTTAAAATATAGGATGGTTTTTATCTCAATTTTTGACGTCATTATGTTTTTTATTTCCGGAAATGCGTAGAATTCGGAAAAAGGAAAAATTCGTAAAATGTCGGAATGTGTGTATGCCTGCGGAAGCCGATTTTGTGGACCAAAGTGCATGAAAAATCAGTGCCTCGTGTATTTCGGGGCGTGGAATCCGAATTCCAAATTGAATCCCCAAAATACCCGTAACTTTGCCGGAAAATGCCGGATGGCCATATTTTAGGGCAGGGACAAACCATAAAAGCCTTAGAGTGCGAAAACTTTATCCCTGGCGTATTTTGAGACGGACAATTTGAATATGATATCCGATATGAGAATTTGCCGGGTAATTCTGGACGGCTGTCTACTACGCGGATCATGACAGGAACTTTCCTCAAAAGTCTTGAAGAGCGGGAAAAGTATTTTTCTAATCATTTTTGGGATGGTAAACGAGAATCCGAGATCAGATATTAGAAACTCTTGTAACTTTGCCGGATAATGCCGGATGACCCAAATACCCTTTTTCCGGCAACTGAATTTGCAGGCTCAGGGAGACAAACGTAATCTCCGGTTGCGTCCAGGGGTGGAAAACAAGAATCTGAAACCAGGTTTCAGAAACTCTCATAAATTTGCAGGATATTGCTGAAATTATGTGCAATGGCTTCGAGTTCGAGTTCCACTTACGAATTTTCATTCCCTCTACCGGCTGAGTTTGCAAGCGCTAAGGCACCAAAGTTCAGTCCAGCGTGTATATTGGAGTGGGGAAGGTGAATTTGAAATCGGACTTTAGGTATTCCGGTAAGTTTATGGAATAATGCCAGGCGATCGTAATATGGGCGGACAGCAGTGTCAGTCTAACTTGCAAGCATAGGGACACAAAAAGTGGGTCCCTGACATATTTTGAGACGGCCGATCCGAAAATTTAATTCAATTCGAGAAATTACTGTGTTAAATAATGCCCGACGACAGTATTTTAAGCGAACCATGACAGGGGCTTACCTTAAAATTCTTGGAATGTGCAAAGTGCGCTCTCGGTGCTTTTCTGGGTGGGGAACAAGATTCTGAAATCGGACTTTAGAAACTCCAGTAACTTTGCCGGGTGACAGTACTTCTCTTCCCTCCAGGGGTTGAGCTTGCAGGAGCAGGGGTGCCTAAAGTGGGCATTATGTGCATCTGGGGATGGGGAACGAGAATCTGGATTCGGATTTCCGAAACTCTCTTAATGTTCTGAATATTACCGGAATGAGAGAGGTCAAATCACTTTGCGTTCCAGTCCCGCGTCCATATTTTTATATTCCCTTCAGCTACTACACTTTCAGGCGCAGCCTTACAAAAATACGACCAACAGAGAATTGCATTGGCAATAGTATCTTCAAGCATTGCTCTTACTTTGTTAAATGGTGAACAAATGCACATTCAGCATTCCAGATATCATTAGACATTCATGAGAAACCTGACGTAATGTGTAATATTAAAACAGAAAGGAATATCTACGGTATTGAAAAGAAGTTCAATCATAATCTGCAATGAGTGCACTATGGCCCATAAAAACTCACTCGAAGCTTTACATAGAACTTTGTAAGATTTAAACGGCAACGAGAGAATATTCGGTGGTACTGTCCCATTACTGTCTGGTGATTTCCGACAGATATTGCAAGTCATTGCTCGTTCTACTTTTTCTCACGAGATTAATGTAAGTTTAAAACAATCCTTTTTATGGCGAAACGCTAAAACACTCCGATTGATCATAAACACGTGAGTTCAATTTCAAGATAATCAATCGGAGGAAATATTTTCTAATCAACTGCTGGATATTGGATACAGTGAAGTAGAACTGCATCAAAATACACAAAGTATCAAATTGCCAGGCAATGTCTGTACTGTTGTTCAGACAAAAAAGGAACTGATTGAGAGTGTCTTCCTCGATATACTGTAAAATTATTCAGGTAATGAGACTGGCTCTGTAATCCCGTTACTTCGGTAGAAAAAAATGTTGATGTTTACGAAATAAACTTCCAGATACAGAGGTGCTGCAAGGTGATCTAATGCCTTTTAAATCAATCGACACTATTGTTGATGTAAACGAAATTGTAATATTTTTGAATTCCCTAGATGTATTAGGAATGCCACCTCACAATTTTCGGTTGAAGATTGGTTCACTTGTTATTCTGCCGCGTAACTTAAATACACTTAGATAATGTAACGAGACACGTTTGATCATTAAAAGAATTACCGGGAATCTTCTTGAAGCAACCATTTTGATTGTAAAGTTTAAAGGAGAAACCGTCTTGTTGCCACGTATTCCACTGATACCGTCAGAATCTGCAATACCATTCAAAAGGCTTCAATTCCCAATTCTTTAGGCTTTCGCGATTATCATGAATAAATCTTAAAGCCAAACAATGTCAATTTGGGGCTTGGACTTAGAAAATCCATGTTTATCACATGAGCACATATATGTTGCATGCTTACGTGTGGGGAAACTATCGAATCCATTTGCATAAGCAAAGGACAAGTTACCAAAAACTATTTTGAACCGATTAGCGATTATAATAATAAAAATAGTAAAAATTATTTATTGTCATAATTTAGAATAACAATGATATTAAAAATTGTTAAAAATCAACGCTATTAACCTTATTTATAAAATTAAATCTTTATATGTTGTTACTAACAACTTTGGAAATAACTCATGCATAACACTATACTCAAATCAGAGATGAATAAAATGAAAAATTAAAAAAAATATATATGTTGTTTCAAGCTTAAATTCAACTCTCCAAAATTGTAAGCGCAAAATATATTTGACTGCATTGAATAGCTGAGAAAAATATTAAATCAACGTATTAAAACAAAGCCACAGGAACGCGTGGCCGAGTCAGTTAGTATAAAATTAAAACTTTAAAACGATGTATTGACCTTCACTTCCACATTAATTAGCCCGTTGGTGTGGTGTGGTAGTTAGAAAAGGGGGTGCCAGCTCAGGTGTCGTCCATGTCACTTGATCATGGTTCAAATTTTCGTGGTCCGTCGCCAAAAGCCCTCATGTAGCTGAGCAGTGCGACGTTAATATTCACTCACTCACTCCGCATTAATTGCTAATTCATCTTTTTAAATGTATCTAAAGAAGTGCTTCGATTTCTGAAAATAAATAAAAATATGCCAAAGAGACTATTTTACATTAAATTCTGAAAATGGAAACCAAGTTTACTATTCATCAACAAATCTAAATGTAAAAAGAAATTGGCTAAAAATAAGATGGATAAATGAAGACTACTTTATAATATTTTTCTGTCGTAATACGCAATTTAGTACTTACGCATTAGCTAATCGATCAGTTCAAACGAAGCTTTTAAAGAATTTGTACGACCAAAAAAACTATCTCTCAGTAGCGAAACAGCCCATGAGAGCCAAAACCTACTGTGCCCATCTCAGTTTTCATGACATGGCGCGCTGAGGTGCATGAGCAGATGTTCGGTTAGGTGATCAGTTTGACAGCAAACCTCCAGTCTTTAGTTCCCATGTAAACTTGGTATTCATTTATCAACCCATTCAAGAAATGAAAGGCTGAGTCGACCTTGCCCAACCTGAGGTTTGAATCTCGGACTTAGGGATTGCAATATCGGACCAAAAAGTCAATGCCGGTATTCGGTATTTTTTAGATCTTAATACCGGTATTAGAAATTTTAGAAAATGCGCGAAAACGCAGGTGTTTCTTTGTTTTATATTTGCCAGAGTTTTATTAGAGAGTGTAAATATCACAAAAAATAATTTGTAACTTATAAATTATAACAGTGTATAAAGAAAACACGCACCAAAAAGTAAAGGAACATCTTATTTATTTAAATCACAAAAATTGTAAATATCGCTATTCAATCTGTGATAAAAGTACAAATTTTTGAAATGTAATCTTAAGAAAACAATGGATCAATTGCACTGTCATTAAGTCTGAAACGTAATTTTGTGCAATAGATTGTCTTGTCGAATAGTCTTTTTTTCAAAATAATCTAAAATTCGTGATGGCTTGGGCTTAGAAAGTGTGCTTAAATTTGTATCTTCATCGCAATTATATTCTTTTCTCTTTAATAATTTTGTACCATGTTTCGTTTTTAAATGTGTATGGAGTTCCCGTTTGTACTTCCTCCATTCATTTTAATAACACTAGAGCATTTTTTACACTGTGCCATTACATTCTTTTCATCATATAAATAATGAAACCAAGCCGAAGTATTATCAACTGATTTTTTATATTCTTTAAAGTTACTCTCATCCATTATTATGGGTTATTATTTATGAGTATATATACATAATTAATATAAAAAAATATTTTGAACCTTAAAGTATGATATGCAAATACAGTGTGAATAACAAACTCACCAATTTAAAAAAATATCAAAATAATGCGCATTTTCTTCATAATTACGACCTTGTCTTCACAGATATGAATATCAATCTACGAATTCTGAGAGTGTGCAGTATTGCTCTGAGCTGTAACAGGATATTTTTGGACCGCCTCTTTGGATGATTCACGTATTTTATCACTTCTCTCAACTGTACGATGCAACTTTGTATTCACAGTTTAATTAATTTCGCCCGTTAGGAAGATACAAAAATAAAAACGTATATTATTTTGTGTTGTTGGTGATTCCTGAACATATAAAGGAGACAATTTAAAGAAAAAAAAATTTCTAGTAAATACCGAAAAACTGGTATTTAAACTTGTGAATACCGGTATTTCAAAACTGTACAAATCGCGCTCAAAATACCGGTATTCGGTATCCCGGTATTGCAATCCCTATTCGGACTAGTATCGGAGAAGCGCCATACGCTACGTTATTTTGAGGAAAATTAACTAACGTAAAATCCGGCGTATAACGCGCACCCTTAATTTTCGATCTTATTTTTTGTGTTCAAAGTGCGCGTTATACGCCGGGTATAAAAACGATAGCTTTAAAAATAACAAAAAGGATGGACATAAAAAAAAATTACTTCTAGATGTATCGATATACACTGTTTATTTAAAAGAAACAACTTGCCGTATGAACAAGAACAGTTGTAGTTCTAGAAGTATAGTATTTTTTCAAAAGTCTGGGATAATACCTTGAATAACTTACTTCAAAACATAAAAACAATGTACATTAATACTTCAGATTTCTTCGTTAAAAAAGGGGTGCGCGTTATACGGCGAATATACCCCAAAATTTAAAAAATTAGCTTGAAAGTATAGGTGCGCGTTATACACCGGTGGGCGTTATACGCCGGATTTTACTTGCATTTTGTTTTAATTTGTATGTTTTGTTACAAATAAAAGATTACAAACCACATTTTTAACTAACCATTTGAATCCTGTGAAAGATGCCTTCACATGTAACATTTTAGCTTTCGATAGAAAATTGTTTAATGAGTTTTATGAAATATACATTATATTTTAAGTTTTGAAATATTTATAAGTTTCTTCTTATTAGTAAGGATTAAAACTCTTACATTTTGCAAAAAGACATACGGTAAAAATCAAAAAATATTGTAACAAAAGATCCATTGTTCAATGTAAAAAAATCCTTTATTTTTTGTATAAAACTACATGACATGTATTTTTGAATAAGTACATCAATTCGTGAGAAATATTATAAAAGTTGCATTTTTATTTTGCAAGTATTGAAAGAATGCATATTTTGAACAATTGAATAAGGTATCAAAGTAAATATTGAATTTTTTTTCTTTTCTTATTGTTATAAGTGAAAGCCATAATTAATTTCTTTGAAATGTACATTTTTTAACTATAATATACTACTGTTTCTTGATAAATAGATTATAAAATAATTTATTTTGGAAAAAAATAGGTAAAAAAAAAGTTTTAGGCAATTTTTCTTAAAATTCTTTAATATAATGAGATCACATACATATCAAGAATTAAGTGAATATGATATTGATAGTAAAAGATCTAAAAAGAAAAGAAAAACAATGGCTATTTATCAAAAGAATATTTGATTTTAAAATAAATTAAATTCTTTAAAAGCAGCGGTTCTTAAACTGCAGTCCGTGGATCCTCGGAGGTCCGCAGAGCTTTTGTAGGGTGTGCACGAAGGTCTCTCATCTAATGTAAAGATTCTCCTATTTGGCAGACTCTGAAAGACCTCCTGGAAAAATTAAAAGATGCGTCATTTTAGAATAGATCAATAAATTGACTCAAGATCAAGAGTTTCATTCAAGAATATTAATTCAATTTTTTTCTTGTTTACAACTACATAGTCATTACTAAAATGTAATATTTTATATATATATATATATATAGTTGAAATACATATTCAAAGATTATGAAACTGAATTTACATAGCACGCCAATACGATAACCATTGCATCTGTCTCGATTTGACGCCTGTATTATTTATTTATTTGCGCCTACATTGTTTATTTATTTGAAACAACGATTATTTGTAATATTTTTATGTACATGTAATAATTCCCTCTAGTATCCTTTTTAAATAATTTTCAATTCTTTAGTTCAGGACTAACACGCTAATTTTAATCATAATCGAATAGTACCATTACATCAGAAACTCGCTCCCGCCCGTTTCTAACCTATCATGGCACCTGTTAGAATGGAGTTACGCGACCTTCACATCTGGTATAAAAAGCGGAAGTTCTTGGTGCTCACGCTCTTTGTCTTTGTCTGCTCGAAATTCACTACGTAATCGTCACTGCCTGCATCCGCCTGTTTGCCTTTGTATGTTAGATATTAGGTTTGATGTGTACTGTTTAAAATGTCCTGCTAAAAGAAATAATAAAAAAAGTAACAAGTACCAACTCTCCTCAAGTATGACACAACAACACATACAAAATACTTAATAATCAAGAAAAAATTTACTCACCGCAGGGTATTTCATACATATATAATTAGATGTTTAGTGTTTACTTAAAGGTGAAAAATGAAGTGTTAAATAAGTCTACATAGATAGTAAAGACAAGTCTTGGACTATTGAGAACATTAAAATCACTCAACCATATGTTGTGAGTTAGGGAGGGACGTTAAAAATGTGGAGGGAGGGGGAA
Source organism: Trichonephila inaurata madagascariensis (assembly GCA_019973955.1). Classification (NCBI taxonomy): domain Eukaryota; kingdom Metazoa; phylum Arthropoda; class Arachnida; order Araneae; family Nephilidae; genus Trichonephila; species Trichonephila inaurata. The sequence goes on along the minus strand of BMAV01010791.1, from coordinate 22,394 downwards.
TCTGCGATGTTAGGCTGACATATAAAGGAGGCCTGTGCCGATCGAAAGTTTAAGAATCATTGTTTTAAAGAAGTATCAACAATGGGGGTTGAAGAATTTTTCTTTTAAAAAAAAGAAGAGGCTAACGATAATTATCTGATATCACGCGCGCGTACCGCATAAGAGGATTGCTTTTTCATTTTCATCCAAATTAGTATATTTTTTTGTCTTATGAGATAAACATATGAGCCTTATATGTCTTATACAAACAACTATTGACTAGTACATGCTACAGATCCGATGTTGTAGTAATATATGCTATAAGTGATAGTTACAGTGCTCATAGAAAGTGTAAATAATACAATTAATAATAAGAACTGAAACAGCTATTTAAAGTAGCTACATAATTTTTATTTTCATTATGAAATTATATGTGTTATAAATTCATTTGTAATTTGTATTTTAAAAGTCGAAATATAAAAAGATGTTCTTAATTATTTTATATTATGATATGATATTATATTAAATATAAATTATAAATGTGTGCAAACAAATGCAACAGTTACTAAATACAGTGAATCAGAGAATTTTTCTGTATTATTCAAATTCATTTCTCTCTTGCTTCTTTTAGTATTTTATAAATATTTATAATGTAGTAAAACATTTGAAAACTTTTATGAAATCGTTTTATTATATAATTTACATTATTATAATAATTAATTTTTGTATTATTTTAAAAGCAAACAATACATTATGCACACAAACCTTTTCGCAACTTTATTCTCGAATATAGTTTACAATTTCCGGCAAGTTGCAATAATATTTCAGACACTCTGGATTTCTGATGTTCCTTGTGATTGGTATCCGATTGGTTTCGACAATGTCTCGTACAGTACTTTCCATTCTCTTATTATTTACATTATACTAAAAAAGAAAAATTAATTACTCACAGAATGTCATTATATACACTGCTGTGTGGCCACCGTAAATGCAACACCAAGAAAGACAAGAGATAGTACAACAAAATTTATGCGAGAGTGGTATCCAATACAGCCCCATACCTTTATACCCGGTGCAGGATCAGTGTGGCGGTGCATAACGCAATTGTTCAGCATCCTCTCACCACGGTGTTTCCAGACTCGAATCCGAACATCGTGGTGTTGCAGACAGATGCGTGACTCGTCAGTAAAGACAACTTCATTCCATTCTGACGCTCACATCCTTGTTCATCGCACCATTGGTGGCGGAGACGTCTATGGTTCTGCGTCAAGAGTAGACCAAGCAATGGTCATCTTGCGGACAGACCACTCTGCTGTAAAAGGCGTCAAATGGTACGCGCAGACACTGAATGATGCATTACAGACTCAATGTGCTGTGCTATGGTTCGTGATGTGACTGAGAGATTTGTCACTGCCATGCGCACAGTTTGCCTGTCCTCACGTGAAGTCTTGCACTGAGGTGGATGAGTCCGACCACGTCCGTCCGTCGTACCCTTCTGCATCCAATGGTCACATATCCGCATTACAGTTGTTTGGTTTCGTCCAACACGACTACCGATTTCCCTGAAAGATAATCCACAATCTCGGTAGGCCACTATCCTTCCTCTGTCGAACTCGGATACTTGATCAAAAGCTGAACGCTGTTTTTTACGAGACAACTGATCTTTTTTTGAAAAAACCACAAGAAAAACACAATTGCCGAACTTAAAATTGTCGAAATCTCCAAGCCTTAAATAGCACTTTGAGGTGGCGCCGGAGGCGCGCGTGATGTGTGTCTGCGCTGAAATTCTAATCATTTGCATATCTCACCTCCGCTAATGCATTTTGTAAATTTCATGTTATTTGCGTGATTCATTCAGGGTGTTGCATTTACGGTAGCCAGCAGTGTAGCATTTCGAAAAGGAAATATGTTAATATTTTTTTTTCAATACACAAAAATACAATATATACAATTTTTAAAAATAATAGGGGTCTGCCCCACACACATCTGGTAAAGTGGTTAAAGACGCTGACTGCCGGGCCATAGGATCTGGATGCAAATCTCGGAGAAGGCATGGATGTTAGTGAATGTATAGTGAATGTGCGGTATTGAGGTATTCTAAATAGTCCTTTAAATAGTCTAGCAAGTCCTTTCTCGAGGTTGGTGGAACGGTCACAGGTTACCTCCTGACAACCCCCAGGGTGCTCTTCTTCAAAATTGGGGTGGAATCGAGCCAAATGGTACTGTCACCTCTATGGTATTCAAAGCTACGGATAACGACAGGGGTAAATCTATAGCCTTTGGTCGCGATGAATTTAGTGAGCCTAGTCCTGACATCGTCAGACAGGTGGCATTAACAAAAACAATAAATTATAGTTTAAAAAAACACTCTTTTATGGTTAATCGAACTATTAATTTTCTCGTTAATCATTTCATTCTTATATTAAGAATTATTTTTTAAATTTTTATTTCGATTAATCATAAAAGCCTGTTTTTTAGTTTTTTTAAACTATAATTTATTTTTTAGTTCGATCTACAGTAAAGGCGTGTGTAGTTTTAGTTTTTTAAACTATCATTTATTCATTTACTTTTTAAAATAATTTTTGCCCCGCGACCGAAAAAGTTTCCCCATCTCTGAGATAGAACAAGTTATTTTTTTTTTCACATGCACGAGTCTTTTTTTTTTTTTTCCTTTTCAAAAAGCCTGGACAATTGTTTATATTATGACAAAAAGTTTTGCAGCCCCAAAAAAAAAAAAATCGCTTTTTGGGTTATTCTTAATCTTTTAGTCACCAAATATGAAAATAGTGTATAGAATTAGTCTCCAAATATGGCAATGGTGTAATGAATTAGTCACCAAATCTGGAAATCGTTATTCCTGATTACCCTGTTCAGGACAATGGAACAAAATTATGAAATTATTGCACTGTCATCGGTCCTTGACATGTATGCAAAATTTCAAATCAATCCGACCTTTTAAAGTGGGTAAATATCTAGTTCAAAGATTTTTTTACATGCAATTAAAGCTTATAAAAGCGTGTTAAAAATGTAAATGCCATTTATGATGAAGTTTAAATTCAACTTTTAGAATACCGCACGGTATTCGTAGTGTGTCAAAGAGTTTTTAAGAGCTTTAAATTTTAGTGGCACTATTTGTGTCATTGTGAATGTACAATCCACTACTTAGAAAATCTTGATGCTTTTGCTAATTATATCAATCGATGCGAATAATACTTATTTAAAAATGCAATTGTATAAATGTTGAATTTTCAAGATTGGATAAGCAGTTGTAAATAAATTTCAGGTAAAACTTGGGAAAAAATGCCGCCAAAACGAAAATTTAATGAAATAATTTTGGGACGAGGTTTTCAGTCATTAATGTAAAGTAGAATATGTACAGTTTTAAAAGCACATGATCTCTCAGCCAATGAAAAGTTGCTTTCCGAATGAGTTAGTTCACTTTTTAGAGGAAAATTTTCCTTCATTTACGCAAACAATATTCTTATACGTGTGGCAGATGTTGTTAATAATAAAAATTTAAACATCTCTTGTCAAAAGCATTTATTAAAATTTTTTAGCTTTCCCACTCTGGTAAATATATAGTTTATTCGTCAAAAAATTGTGGTTTTAAGGTATCCGACTACGTTCGGAGCCGTGATTTTGTAAAAGCGTGTAAATGGATAATTTTCATGATATTTAGTGTCACTTAGATTAGAATACATGTATAAAATTGTTTTAAGGATATTATGACAAAAAAATTTATTTAAATACAATATTTTGGCAAAAAATTAACTTAGAATAACTTTTTTTCCAAATATTCTCCTTTTGTAAAAAATGCTTCTATCGTATTAATATTTTGACTGTATTCAGCTCAGACCTCTGTACAGAGGCTCAACTAGTATTTTTGAAATGCATAACTTGAAAGTCGGTTATCCATGTTTTACGAAAACAGAAGAGAGAAATTTTAAGAAAATACGCCGATAATTATTTCAAATGGTTGTAACTCTGAAAATAATGTGAATGTTTCAAAAATCATAGTTGAGCCTTTGTACAGAGGTCTGAGCTATATATAGGCAAAATATTAATACAATAGAAGCATTTTTTACAAAAGGAGAACATTTGGAAAAAAGGTTATTCTAAGTTAATATTTTGCCAAAATATTGTATTTAAATAATTTTTTTTTGTCATAAAGTCCTTAAAACAATTTTATACATGTATTCTAATCTAAATGACACTAAATATCATGAAAAATATACATTTATGCGCTTTTTTAAAATCACGGTTCCGAACGTAGTCGGATACCTTAATGGATACAAAAATTCAATTTCGATTTAGAGGCGTCCAGTTCTTTAACATATTTGATAGTTGATTTCTAAAATTGATAATAATTTAAAAATAGTTAACAGAACACAATAATTTTAAATACTTTACTTTAAAGTACAATTTAAAATCTCCTTGTTGGGAAGTTTTTGACATTTTACGGAATGTAATTATTTAAATCTAGTTAATTAACCTCAATTAAATTTAGCGCGCTTTATTTAAAAGCTAAATTTAAGGTTTTCTTTCAATTTAGCTCTTTTAGCACGTTTTTTTTTAAATATGCATTTAGAAATCATCTGAGAAAATTGTTTTACTCCTAAATTGCAACTTTAATTACAATTGCATTACAATTTTAATTAAAGTGGAATGAACTATCATAGCTTTATTTCAATATCAGCTACATTAATACAAATGTAATGATATTTTATGCCCAATAATTAAATTTTATATGAATTTTGTAATCACAAGTTGCTACATATATATATACAGCTTTGCTCAATTGAAAAAAAAGGTATTTCTACCGTATTCAGTAAATTTTCGCCCAATTGTATTCCATTAAATTATTGAAGGAGAAATAAAAACTTTAAATTGAGTACCCAAATGGAGATATACATTTTCAAAAATTAACAAAACACAGGGAAAAAATCAAATTTTTTGAAAAAAATTAATTTACATCATGGGTGCCAAACTCGCGTCCCGTCCAGTATATTGGCACACAGAAATATATAACAAAATACCAAAATTTTTTCTGCCGAAATAGGAAAGGAACAGATGTCAAGTGTCAAGACGTCAATATTAAATTGTTCTTATTTTTTTATATAGTATATGTTTAATATATTATATTATTCGAAATAAACGTATATTTGTACGAGTATTGATATTTTTTGCGGCCCATCTTAAGGTATCCGACTACGTTCGGAACCGTGATATTAAAAAAAGTGCATAAATGGATAATTTTCATGATATTTAGTGTCACTTAGATTAGAATACATGTATAAAATTGTTTTAAGAACATTTTGACAAAAAAATTATTTAAATACAATATTTCGGCAAAAAATTAACTTAGAATAATTTTTTTTCCAAATGTTCTACTTTTGTGAAAAATGCTTCTATTATAATAATATTTGTCCAGTATATAGCTCAGACCTCTGTACAGAGGCTCAACAAGAATTTTTGAAATATATAACTTAAAAGTGGGTTTACCATATTTTACGACAACAGAGGGGAGACATTTTAAGAAAAAAACGCCAATAATTATTTAAATTGGTGGTAACTCTAAAAATAATGAGAATTTTTCAAACATTCTAGTTGAGCCTCTGTACAGAAGTCTGAGCTATATACAGGCAAAATATTATTATAATAGAAGCATTTTTCACAAAAGAAGAACATTTGGAAAAAAAATTATTCTAAGTTAATTTTTTGCCAAAATATTGTATTTATATAATTTTTTTTTTGTCAAAATGTCCTTAAAACTATTTTATACATGCATTCTAATCTAAGTGACACTAAATATCATGACAATTATCCATTTATGCGCTTTTTTAAAATCATGGTTCTGAACGTAGTCGGATACCTTCAGTTTAATCTTGTCTGTTAGGCCCAAGTTGGTCTTTGAGTTTCACACTCTTGATCTACACATTTTGGGTCGGTATTTATTGTTCACATAATCAATTGTGCGCAAAGTATATTCCTTTAAGACCCGAATTATTTTTTATCTTAGAATATTAAATTCTTCTGGTTATTAATACTGTATTGGCCTCAATGACACTCCGAAAAATAATAAAAAAATTCCCGCTTCCCTCTAGAACGTAGACGGTACAAGCACGATCGTACGGGTTGGGCTTTATCTGTGAAACATGTCACCTCTGAAATTTTACTTTTCAACTCTTAGTTGATAGAAGAAACAATTTTAATTCAATTCAAATTGTTACAAATAACGAAATTATTGATACATATAATTAATTCTTTTATTAGCTCATTGTTTATTTACTGTGAACATTTTTACATTTTTTTGTTTTTGATAAGTTTAAATAAACAATGCATTTTTCACAACATGTTTTTGAACTGCTTTCGTAATTTTCAAATCTGCACTTGTGTGCGAGGCCTTGAAATGTCATCAACACATCGAAAATGGATATACATGTCAAGCCCTTTATCATGTAATGGCCAGGATAAAAGCCATGACATGTATAGCAGGTGGCTTATATTACTTCTTTCTTTTTGTGAGTGGAATTACAACACTGTTATGTTCATCATCAGTTAAAATACTTTTGTTAGTAGGCGGAGAGGCTGCTAACACGCTTCAACTATTTTTAACTTAAATTTTAAGAGATCCACTTTGCTTTTTGGAGGAATTTTATTTGATATTACATCTTGTTTGCACAGAAACCAAGAATTCTTAACAGCTAAAACAATGAAATGAATGGGCTCAAGAGACGTTTACGGCAAAGAATGATCCAAAATTGTCTTTCCGTTTCAAATATTTTCATGTTTTTTTTTATTGCTATCATATGAACTTGAATCCCTTTCTAGTATACGTGATTCATGAGTTTTGTTAGCAGCATTGTCATCATCCGAGAGATTACTAAATTCTGATATCTACGTTCAATCTGATTTATTCATCAATTGCAAAGTTTTTTCTTATGTGAGAATTCTCTCTTCTCTTTTGAGACACCTGAAAAAGCTTTTGGTTAAAGGTTAACACCGTATTCTACGAAAAATAATAAAATGTATGAGGAAATTTTATTATTTTAAAAAAAATATTTCTTAGCCACAACATACAAACTCTCACCAGAAAACACAGATTTTTTGGAGGGAGGGGGTTAAGAGATATGGATGCAAATATCTGTGTAAACTATGAAAATGCCATAGTCCTCATCAAATGTGTAAAAGAGAAAATTAATTGCAAAAAAGAGCCAGGGAAAGAAAAAAGGTACTCGTCCATGGAAATCCTCAAGAATATATGGTTTTAATTATATAATAATATATTTCGTTTTTATATCAACATTATTGAAACTGAAAAAAAAATTCACATGGCAAGAACTTACCCTTATAGCTGCAGTAACTCAAGTAACGCCCAACCCACGCGAACGTGAGGGTTACGAAATACCGAGTTCTACAAGTAAAACATTAATAGAGTATAATTAATACTTTTTTTTGTTCTATTTTGCGATTATTTAAACATTAATACAAAAATTTGTATTCAATCAATTAGAAATATATCGATAATTGCCTTTTTACGACAGAGAAAAAGAAGACGTGGTTTCGCTGTATTTGAAAACAGATCTAGATTTACCAGCTGAAAGTAAAACTTGGACCACAACCATCATTAGTTGATAAAAAGTGATACTTTACACTTTCTGCAAACCCGCTCAATCGATTGTTAGATTCGGGTTCTTCTCACATACGACTATTTCATAAGCAAAAACGTATAAGAGTATCTAACCCGCACGATCGTGCGGGTTGGATCTTAAAGGGATATAATTTAAAATGTTTATAATAAAATGAGTTAGTGTAAAATCCACAAGTCAAGTTGTGATTCACTGTTTTTTTCAATTTGTGATTAACGATATGAACCTTTTATTACGATACTTTCTGAAGAACGTGAGAAATCCCAACAAGAAAGTTATTTGATAGAATACCATATAAAGTTTTTTTACCTGCTAAAGAAAAAAAAAAAGGAAAAATGGGGAGGTATCGTCTAAACTGTATTACTTACTGGTATATCTCGGACTTCTAGAATTAATTCCGGTACACAATCTTCCCACAATTCCTTTTTAATTTTATTGGCAATCTTATCTTTGAATTTAAGGGTGAAGGAATATACATTCCTCATTTTAACAAAGAGGACAGCTCTGGAGTCACCATTCCATTTCTTCTGTCCAACGCAAATATAATCTTGTATCTCTTCCACATCATGGACTGAAAGAAAAAATTATATATAAATTACTCAGTGCTTCTCAAGGTTTCAATATTCGCGACCCAATATTCAATCATAATTTTCATCGCAACACCCTCATACATTAACAATGTATTGAATTCAATAATATTATACTTTGATGCTAAAACGACAATAAAACTTTAACCTCTTAAGTGCCACCAGCGTATATAAACGTCTCGCTTAGCCAAAGCGTTAATTTCCCCGGACGTACATATACGTCTTTCCGAAGTACGATCTTTTCTACGCACTGCTATCCATAAAATTATTCCGAAGGCTTTGGAATACTATTAAAAGACATTGGCAATGTTTGCGAAGGATTTACTTATTTCAG
>BMAV01010790.1:0-19787 GCA_019973955.1 Trichonephila inaurata madagascariensis | reverse complement strand
AAAATGCTTCCATTCCCAGTCGGACATTCTGATGGAACGGACTGTCCAGGAAATATTTCCCATTTAGGCGGATGTTTTTCTTTTCTTCTCTATCCATGGAGTTCATCAACACCCTTAAGATCTGCCATTCTACTCAAAATGCTTCCATTCCCAGTCGGACATTCTGATGGAACGGACTGTCCAGGAAATATTACCCATTTAGTCTGATGTTTTTTTCTTCTTCTTTATCCAGGGAGGTCATCAACACCCTTAAGAGCTGCCATTCTACTGAAAAATGCTTCCATTCCCAGTCGGACATTTTGATGGAACGGACGGTCAAGGAAATGTTTCCCATTTTAGTCAAGGAGAAAGACGCAGTAAGTTTTTGACTAAAAGTTATTTCTGCCCTACCAATTGGGAACACACCGCACAAGCCCAAACCGGAATTAAACCTATGTAAAGGGGCCCTATAGGGGCTCTTTACTGCACTTTTTTTGGACACATCTTCCCTCATGATTCTCCTATTTAACATTTTTTTTAAAAAAAAATTTCTCAATGGCAGATTATGAAGAGTTACAACAGAGAACCAGTAGGAAGAAAGAATACAACCAATTGCTGTTAGATTAAAGAAACATAGTTCATTAATTTCCCAGTAACGCTCGTCTTGTGCAGTATCCCAGCGACCAGGCGACCAGTGTCCAGGCGCAGTGCGAGTGGAGTCCAGAGCTGCAAGGAGTGCATATCGGGGAAGGTGCAACTTGAATTCTGCACAGATGGCAGTCATAACTGGTGGCTAGGTGGACCGTTCAACCGGCAACCGTGGACCAGCAACCGTTCTACGCATTACTCAAATTAGGAAAGCATTTCACCTAGACTTGGGATAAATAGGGTTGTCACGCTGAAAGAGGGCTTGAGTAAGAAACAGACATTGCCTAAATATAAACACTTTTATCTGTAGGTAATGTCTCTCATGAGGTCTAATGAGATTGCGAGCTAAACCCGAGGAGCAATCACAAACTTATTAATTCTATCAGATAACTATCTTATCAATTCTTTTGAACGCTCTTGCCTAACCGTTAGTTGCAAAGTGGACGACTTCACTCTTGAATGTTTCCTTTTGGCATTAATATTACGACCACACTATGCTTTCCGTTTAGGATCACAACAGAAGCTTACATTTACATAAAGTTATTTCTAAGGAAAGCGGTTTTCAACTAAAATCACAGTTAAAAAGAGTATTTTTCCCACTACGACTAGTAGAAGCATGAATAGAACCCGTTATATGGTTCTAGAGGTTTTCCTGAGCACGGGCTTGGATAGATAGATTTTTAATAGAATGGAAGGATTTCTGCATAAGAACACCTATTTAACATAGTATCTAAAATTTAAGTCGGTAATGGCCGAGTCTGAGCGGTTGCTGAAGCGAGTCCTGGGGCAACTGACCATCAGTGGCATAACGCCCCCCCCCCCTCCTCTGCAAAGTCAGATTTAGTCATGGACATAAAAATTAGCTCACCAAAAAATAATTGTGGGATCGCAACGAAACTTGGCATGAAGGTATATATCGGGGAGATATGCAAATGATTAGAAATGCAGTGTGCTTGTGCATTATGTATAGCTGGTAGAGGGCGTTTAATGTCTTTCTCCGTGGAGTATAAAACAGGTAACCAAAGCTTGTTTGAGTGTGCTGAATCATTTACAAAGAAAAAGCTGAGGTAGACATGCCATTACACCGTTATCGAAGACAATATGAGCTGCTGTCGCAGTTTGAGAGGGGGAGAATCATCGGCATGATGGAAGCTGGGTGGTCACCTAGGAGAGAAGCTCTCCAATTAGGCCACTCTGATTCTGTTCTGAGGAGGTGTTGAGACTAGTGGACCCGAGAGATGTCATTTAAACGAATATCATGCTCAGCACTTCTTCGACAGACCAGTCGTCGAGAAGACCGCCACATTGTAAGAAAGGCACGCGTACAGCCAACTGCTTCATCGGCCGCCAACCAAGAACAGGTAGCATCTTCACTAGGGGCTCCTGTGTCTTCTCGAACCATACGAAGGCGTCTGGCTGAAGGACATTTGGGATTGCGGTACCCATTGCGTGTGCTGTACTTGACGCCCACCCATCGACGCCTCCGTTTGGAGTGGTGCCACGCACGAGGAAACTGGACTACAGCAGAATGCAACCAGGTCGTCTGTAGCGACGAATCCAGATTTGGTCTCAGCAGTGATGACCATCTTGTGTGAATACCTCGTAGAGAACGCCTCAATCCGGCCTTTGCTTTACAGCGACACACCACTTCCACAGCTGGTGTGATGATATGGGGTGCCATTGACTACCCATTGTCACTCCTAGTATTGATGCGTGGCACCATGACATCCTGCAACCACATGTGTTGCCACTCATGCAACGGCTCCCAGGAACCATTTTTCAACAAGACAATGCTCGGGCTTACCCGGCAAGGGTGTGACAAGACTGTCTCCGCACTGTTACTACCTTTCCTTGGTCTGCCCGATCCCCAGATTTGTCTCCAGTCGAGCATATCTGGGATCATTTGGGACGGCGAGCTGGGCATCCCACGAGTTTGAACAAACTAGAGGCAAGGCTACAGCAAATGTGGAACGAAATGTCTCAAGACATCCTACAAAGCTTGCATGCCTGAATGCCCGATCGTATCGCATCGTGCTAGAGGGGGTTCAACAGGGTATTAAATCCTCCGTTCTTTTACCTTTTTCTTTGAAATAAAGGATCCTTTTTCTTTGATTTTCTAATCATTTACTTATATCAAAGTAGTCATTACGTATGTAAGATTTCGTTTCATTTTGACGACTCCTTCTTGGTGTGCTAATTTTTTTGTCCATGAGTGTACGTACTCGGAGTCAGTCAGGCTTTGGGGACCTTAGAAACCCTGGGCCCCCCGAAGTGCGTGGGTGTACGTTACGCCATTGTAATACATCTTTTTCGTTTTCACCCCTTGATCGTGGCTCAAAATTGCTTTGTGGTCTAACGTTGCTTCAGATTGAATTGAAATCAATCGTTTTCACTGGCTGGGATTTGAATGCAATCAAGGGAAAGAATAATGAAGGTTTTTCTGTAGAAGTGAATTCTTATCATGCGAAATTATCTTCGTCGCGACAGGTGCAAAAATGTCTGCAACAACCCAGGTCCAAATAACAAAAGAGTCTATTGGAAAACAAGTGTTGAAAAAGTAAATAAAAAGTAAGCTTAATAAATAAACTTCTTGAATCTCTCTTTCAGTTGGAGAAAGAGCTGGAAAATCTGCGTAAGCGCATCGATGACAAGTCGCAAGAGATGCAAAAGTTCCAGAACACGTACAACATCCGGGTGATTTCCGAACAACAAACGTAGAACTGTTTTAAAATATTAAATAAAAAAAAATATACCTTGTTTTCTGTTTCATCAAATGTTTAGTTGTATTCAAATTTCTTCATTTGGAACCAATTTTTAATCGACTATTTAGATTTTACAGTATTTTTGGATGCAGTTGAAAATTATCTTCCATAATATTATCGTTTGCTTTGATTCAAAAATGTATGTCTGATAATTTAATTTATTAGCTATTCGCTTTCTGTTTAAGTTATGTTGCTTGTGTTGGCCTCTTTGGTAATCTATGCCATTTTCTCCAGTGGTAGAAAAAGAATTGTAATACGTAATCGGAGCTGGTTTTTATCTATTTACGTTTGGAGATAGTTTGGATCCATCGAAAGATTCCAAAAACAAAAGGCGTCTATAGCTTTGGCTTCACACAACATTTTCATCTGATGGAATAAGTATACCTTGCGGTAATATTCCACTGCGACAAATAAATGTCCCTTTACGACAAGGCAAATAAGTTTTCTTCAACAACTGCAAAATATAAAAATGAACACAATTTTTAATAAATAGTTCATTTTGTAGATATCCTGAGGGATTCGTTACCAGACCGACAAACTTGCAGGGGATCGAATCACATAGGATCACAAATGCCGCATTTGCGAGATATGGAGCAAAGAACAGAAAACATTTTATTGAAAGACATCAACTGTATGAAATTACTACTAGAAGTCATCTAGCAGTGGAGATGCATGGAATTCCTTACGCTCTGGAAGATTTCTGGCATGTCGCGTAATCTCCAGGAAACGACAAATATTCGAGCAACTAAAGGAAAGGGCTTATCGTACACTTAAGGCTCCCTTCACACCAAACGACTCCGATTCAAACGTCTGATTGACCATGATTCGGCTTCGTAATTTCCCGCTCAAATAAGCCAAGATTCGCTTCCAATCGAAACCAGTTCAATCAGCCATCATTCTCATTCACGCGTGATTCGCCAGGTCACTCATTCAACAGCAACCGGGAGCAATTTCTTAAAGAAAAAGTGAATTCAAACAAATAGAGTGATGATTTGTATTGTTTTTTTTATGTTATTAGAGATTATATCACATAAAGTTTCTATTAAAGAAACTGATTTCAGATGTTTGAAGATAATGATTTTCCAGTTAGGGTTAGCATGAGTTTGTTTTTATGCCAATAGATGGCGTTTATATTTTTGGTATTCGTAGTATTCTTTTTCATTATGTAAACTAACTCTAGTTCTTGTCGCCGAGTGTGTAGGCTGTATTTTATCCCTGCTAAACTTGCGCAAATAACAAAATTAATTTTGCTGTATTGTTTTATTCAATTTTAAAAATTTGAAAACTTTATTTTTTACTTAATAATACTTTAAGGTATCCGACTACGTTCGGAACCATGATTTTAAAAAAGCTCATAAATGGATAATTTACATGATATTTAGTGTCACTTAGATTAGAATACATGTATAAAATTGTTTTAAGGACATTATGACAAAAATAAATTATTTAAATACAGTATTTTGGCAAAAAATTAACTTAGAACAATCTTTTTTCAAAATGTTCTCCTTTTGTGAAAAATGCTTCTATTATAATAATATTTTGCCTGTATATATCTCAGACCTCTTTACAGAGGCTCAACTATGATTTTTGAAAAATTCACATTATTTTAAGAGTTACAACCCATTGAAATAATTATCGGCGTTTTTTTTCTTAAAATTGCTCCCCTCTGTTGTCGTAAAATATGGATAAACCCACTACTAAGTCGATAGCTATGTCTTGGGGGTTCCGCGTAAGTTAGAGGTGAGGGATTATCGGAAGGATGAGACATTCTATAATTCTTAATATGACCTTTATTAAGAATTTAACTTAAATTACTTATATAACGAACAAACTTATATTAAGTGAGAATAAACCAAAGTACGGCCGTTTAACTAAGTCAGATCGCGCAATTAGATCACTTTTTAATATAACTAATTAGATCCTCCTAATCTCAATTCAATAATTTACTAGCGTTCAGAATATAATCCTCCTACCTTGGTTGAAGACTCAACGATTCTGATACTTTCAGGTAGACTGATGTGCTCGTGTGCAATAGTTCCTCCTTGTAAATATTAGCGAGGGTGGGCGTCTCCTTGATTCCTGAGTAGACCGTCTAAACTCACTTCGAACTGTTCAACACTAAGCTTTCTCTAAGATTGCCATTCATTCTCACTAAACTTTCTATCATTTTAAAGGATATCTTATTTGCATTGTTGTTTCGTTTTTCCTCTTGGAATTGGGTTGGAAAAGTTTTCCCATTAATCTTGGCCGTCAAAGAACGTAGGAGTTATGTTAGAAGAAGAACGCGAGAGATGTCACAAGCCTCTGTAGAGAGGTCTGAGCTATATACAGGCAAAATATTATTATAATAGAAGCATTTTTCACAAAAGTGGGACATTTTGAAAAAAAAATTCTAAGTTAATTTTTTGCCAAAATATTGCATTTAAATAATTTTTTTGGTCAAAATGTACTAAAAAACAATTGCATATATGTATTTGACACTAAATATCATGATAATTATCCATTTATGCACTTTTGAAAAATCACGGTTCCGAACGTAGTCGGATACCTTAATGCAAAATGTATTTTATGGGGGGAGGGGGGATATTCTGAAGGATGTTTGAAATAGCTTAAGAGATCAATTTGATAAGAATTTATTTCATTTTGGGAAAGAAAAAAAATTATCACATTTAAAGGTTCCTCTTTCAAATGGGCTTAATTGCAACGCATTCCTAATTACCGTGCGTTCTGGTCATTTTTGCATCAACCGCCAATTCTTATCAAACTTGGAATTCAACGCTGATCACGAATATGTATGGCGCTTGTCGAAATTCCAATTAGTTCAAAAGTTATGCCCAATCGTTTCTTTGAAATTCGTCCCTTTTTTCAATAGTCTGATTCGGTGATCACGCCAACTATTATTTTTTTTCACCCTAAAAACTTACCAAAGTGACCCATTTCACTCGAAATTTGACCAGGAATCTAAATCTGGTCTCCGTTTCACGAAATTCCTGTAACTTTTTTTTAAAAAATGAAACACCTTGAAAAAACCGACCTATATGGCTTGAGAGCCAACTTACCGACCGATTTTAAAAAACCGGGTGTCATTCGAACGAGGGGCCGCCCCCAAACTCAAAGACACTAAAAACATTACCCTGCGAGTATTAGAACTCAAGTTATTGCACTTTCGTAATTCATTTCTATGACAAGTATCAGAAAAAAACCGGGAAAAAAATTAAAAAATTTCAATTGTGCAGTATTATCCTTTTTGAACCTTTCCTCTTTCAACTGGGCTTAAATGCAACGGATTTCTCGTTTCCGTTCGTTTGGGTCATTTTTGTACTCCAATTCTTGCAAACTTAGTTTTCTTGCACAGAATTCAACGCTGATCACGAATATGTATGGCGCTTGTTGAAATTCCAATTATTTCAAAAGTTATACCCAACTGTTTCTTTGAAATTTGTCAACTCTGTCAATAGCCTGTTTCAGTGTCATGCCCACCACTATATCTTTTTTTACCCTAGAAACTTACCAAAGTGACCCATTTCACTCGAAATTTGACCAGGAATCTAAATCTGGTCACCTTTTCGTGAAATTCCTGTAACTTTTTAAAAATGAAACGTCTTCTTGAAAAAATTGACCTATTTGGCTTGAAAGCCAACTTACCGACCGATTTTAAAAAACCGGGTGTCATTCGAACGAGGGGCCGCCCCCAAACTCAAAGACACTTAAACATTACCCTGCGATTATTAGAGACTCAAGTTATTGCACTTTCGTAATTCATTTCTACTTGTGACATTATCAGAAAAACACCGGGAAAAAAATTAAAAATTTCAATTGTGCAATATTATCGCTTTTGAACCTTTCCTCTTTCAAGTAAAAGGAAACTAGAAGTACAGCGGATTTCTCTTTTTCCGTGCGTTTTGGGTCATTTTTTGTCTTGCTTTAATTCTTACCAAACTTAGTTTTTCTTGCAAATTCAGCGCGATCCTGAATATGTATGGCGCTGAAGTTTGAAATTCCAATTAGTTCAAAGTTATACCCAACTGTTTCTTTGAAATTCTGCGTCCCCTCTGTCAATAGC
Organism: Trichonephila inaurata madagascariensis; assembly: GCA_019973955.1. Classification (NCBI taxonomy): domain Eukaryota; kingdom Metazoa; phylum Arthropoda; class Arachnida; order Araneae; family Nephilidae; genus Trichonephila; species Trichonephila inaurata. Next base: position 12,335 of record BMAV01010790.1, on the reverse strand, counting down.
CTGTTTCAGTGTCATGCCACCACTATATTTTTTACCCTAGAAACTTACCAAAGTGACCCATTTCACTCGAAATTTGACCAGGAATCTAAATCTGGTCTCCGTTTCACGAAATTCCTGTAACTTTTTTTAAAAATGAAACACCTTGAAAAACCGACCTATATGAAGCGAGAGCCAACTTACCGACCATTTTAAAAGCAGGCCAGTCTCCAGTAAACAGTTTCTCTTGCAGAATTCAATGCTGATCACGAATGTATGGCGTTTGTAGAAATTCAATTAGTTCAAAGTTATACTTAATGGTTTCTTTGAAATTCGTCCCTCTGTATAGTTCTTTCAAGTCATGCCCACCACTTTAAATATTTTTCTTTTTTACCCTGGAAACTTACCAAGTGACCCATTTCCATCAAAGGTGACCAGGAATCTAAATCTGGTCTCCGTTTCACCAATTCCTGTAATTTTTTTTAAAATGAAACGCAGCAGAAAAAACCGACCTATATATGGCGAAAGCCAACTTACCGACCGATTTTAAAAAACCGGGTGTCATTCGAACGAGGGGCCGCCCCCAAACTCAAAGACATATAAAACGGTAACCTGCGATTATCAGAACTCAGAAGTTATTGCACTTTCGTAATTCATTTCTACTTGACAAGTATCAAGAAAAACACCGGGAAAAAATTTACATTTCAATTGTGCAGTATTATCCTTTTTGAACCTTTTCCTCTTTCAAGGCTAAGACCCCGTGCAACGGATTTCTCGTTTCCGTTCGTTTGGGTCATTTTTTGTCTTGCTCAATTCTTACCAAACTTAGTTTTCTTGCACAGGAATTCAACGCTGATCCACGAATATGTGTGGCGCTTGTTGGAAATTCCAATTAGTTCAAAAGGACCAACTGTTTCTTTGAAATTTGTCCCCTCTGTCAATAGCCTGTTTCAGTGTCGTACCCACCACTATATTTTTACCTAGAAACTTACAAAGTGACCCATTTCACTCGAAATTTGACCAGGAATCTAAATCTGGTCTCCGTTTCACAAAATTCCTGTAACTTTTTTTTTTTAAAAAATGAAACACCTTGAAAAAACCGACCTATATGGCTTGAAAGCCAACTTACCGACCGATTTTAAAAACCCGGGTGTCATTCGAACGAGGGGCCGCCCCCAAACCCAAAGACACTTAAAACATTACCCTGCGATTATTAGAACTCAAGTTATTGCACTTTAGTCATTCATTTCTATGACAAGTATCAGAAAAACACCGGGAAAAAAATTTAAAAATTTTTATTGGAGTATTATCCATTTGAAGCTTTAATCTTTCAAATGGGCTTAAATGCAACGGATTTCTCTTTTCCGTTCGTTTGGGTCATTTTTGTCTTGCTCCAATTCTTACCAAACTTAGTTTTCTTGCTGGAATTCAACGCTGATCACGGTATGGCGCTTGTTGAAATTCAATTAGTTCAAAAGTTATACCCAACTGTTTCTTTGAAATTTGTCCCCTCTGTCAATAGCCTGTTATTTCAGTGTCATGCCCACCACTATATTTTTTTACCTAGAAGCTTTACCAAAGTGACCCATTTTCACTCGAAATGTGACCAGGAATCTAAATCACGGTCTCCGTTTCTGAAATTCCTGTAGCTTTTTTAAAAATGAAACACCTTGAAAAACCGACCTATATGGCTTGAAAAGTAACTTACCGACAAATTTTAAAAAACCGGGTGTCATTCGAAAGAGGGCCGCCCCAAACTCAAAAGACACTTAAAACGTAACCTGCGTTTATTAGAACTGAAGTTATGCACTTTCGTAATTCATTTCTATGACAAGTATCAGAAAAAAACCGGGAAAAAAATTAAAAAATTTCAATTGTGCAGTATTATCCTTTTTGAACCTTTCCTCTTTCAAATGGGCTTAAATGCAACGGATTTCTCGTTTCCGTTCGTTTGGGTCATTTTTTTGTCTTGCTCCAATTCTTACCAAACTTAGTTTTCTTGCACAGAATTCAACGCTGATCACGAATATGTATGGCGCTTGTTGAAATTCCAATTAGTTCAAAAGTTATACCCAACTGTTTCTTTGAAATTTGTCCCCTCTGTCAATAGCCTGTTTCAGTGTCATGCCCACCACTATATTTTTTTACCTAAGAGCTTGCAAAGTGACCGATTCCTCCGAAATTTGACCAGGAATCTAAATCTGGTCTCCGTTTCACGAAATTCCTGTAACTTTTTTAAAAATGTAACGTCTTCTTGAAAAAATTGACCTATTTGGCTTGAAGGCAACTTACCGACCGATTTTAAAAAACAGGCCAATTCTCACTAAACTTAGTTTCTCTTGCACAGAATTCAATGCTGATCCACGAATAATAACCATGGCGTTTGAAAATTCCAATTAGTTCAAAGTTGCTTGCCCAATGGTTTCTTTGAAATTCGTCCCCTCTGTATAGTTTTCTTTCAGAGTCATGCCCACCACTATATATTTTTTCTTTTTACCCTGAAAAGGAAACTTACCAAAGTGACCCATTTCACTCGAAGTGACCAGGAATCTAAATCTGTGGTCTTACGTTTCACGAAAATTCCTGTAACTTTTTTTTTAAAATGAAACACCTTGAAAAAACCGACCTATATGGCTTGAGAGCCAACTTACCGACCGATTTTAAAACCGGGTGTCATTCGAACAGGGGCACCCCAAACTCAAAGACACTAAAAACATTACCCTGCGAGGTATTAGAACTCAAGTTATTGCACTTTCGTAATTCATTTCTATGACAAGTATCAGAAAAAAACCGGGAAAAAAATTAAAAAATTTCAATTGTGCAGTATTATCCTTTTTGAACCTTTCCTCTTTCAACTGGGCTTAAATGCAACGGATTTCTCGTTTCCGTTCGTTTGGGTAATTGCATCTTCTCCAATTCTTGCAAACTTGGATTTTCTTGCACAGAATTCAACGCTGATCACGAATATGTATGGCGCTTGTTGAAATTCCAATTATTTCAAAAGTTATACCCAACTGTTTCTTTGAAATTTGTCAACTCTGTCAATAGCCTGTTTTGATGTCCAAAAATGCGCCCACCACTATATCTTTTTTACCTGAAACTTACCAAAGTGACCCATTTCACTCGAAATTTGACCAGGAATCTAAATATGGTCTCCTTTTCACGAAATTCCTGTAACTTTTTTAAAATGAAACACGTCTTCTTGAGAAAAAATTGACCTGTTTGGCTTGAAAACCCAACTTACCGACCGATTTTAAACCGGGTGTCATTCGAACGAGGGCCGCCCCAAACTCAAGGAACACTTAAAACTTTTACCCTGCGTTTATTAGAACTGAAGTTGTGCACTTTCGTAAATCATTTCTATGACAGGAAGTATCAGAAAAATGGGAAAAAATTAAAATTTCAATTGTGCGGTATTATCCTTTTGAACCTTTCCTCTTTCAAATGGGCTTAAATGCAACGGATTTCTCGTTTCCGTTCGTTTGGGTCATTTTTTTGTCTTGCTCCAATTCTTACCAAACTTAGTTTTCTTGCACAGAATTCAACGCTGATCACGAATATGTATGGCGCTTGTTGAAATTCCAATTAGTTCAAAAGTTATACCCAACTGTTTCTTTGAAATTTGTCCCTCTGTCAATAGCCTGTTGTTTCAGTGTCATGCCCACCACTATATATTTTTTTACCCCACAGAAACTTACCAAAGTGACCGATTTCCTCGAAATTTGACCCAAGGAACTAAATCTGGTCTCCCGTTTCACGAAAATTCCCTGTAACTTTTTTAAAATGTAACGTCTTCTTGAAAAAATTGACCTATTTGAGCTGAAGAAGGCAACTTACCAAAACCGATTTTTAAAAACAGGCCAATTCTCACTAAACTTGGTTTCTCTTACACAGAATTCTATACTTTGATCACGAATATGTGGCGTTTTGTAGAAATTCCAATTAGTTCAAAAGTTATGCCCAATGGTTTCTTTGAAATTCGTCCCCTCTGTATAAGATTTTTCCTTTTCAAGAGTCATACCCACCACTATATTTTTTTTTTTACTGGAAACTTACCAAAGTGACCCATTTCACTCGAAATTTGACCAGGAATCTAAATCTGGTCTCCGTTTCACGAAATTCCTGTAACTTTTTTTAAAAAATGAAACACTGTAGAAAACCGACCTATGGCGAGCCAACTTACCGACCGATTTTAAAAACCGAAGATTGTCATTCGAACGAGGGCCGCCCCAAACTCAAAAGACACCCAAAAACATTACCTGCACGAGTATTAGAACTCAGGATTCGTACTTTCGTAATTCATTTCTATGACAAGTATCAGAAAAAACCGGGAAAAAATTAAAAAATTTCAATTGTGCAGTATTATCCTTTTTGAACCTTTCCTCTTTCAACTGGAAGCCCAAATGCAACGGATTTCTCGTTTCCGTTCGTTTGGGTCATTTTTTTGTCTTGCTCCAATTCTTACCAAACTTAGTTTTCTTGCACAGAATTCAACGCTGATCACGAATATATGTATGGCGCTTGTTGGGGAAATTCAATTATTTCAAAAGTTATACCCAACTGTTTTGCTGAAATTTGTCAACTCTCTGTCAATATATAGCCTGTTTCAGTGTCATACTTACACCACTATATCTTTTTTACTAGAAACTTACCAAAGTGACCCATTTCACTCGAAATTTGACCAGGAATCTAAATCTGGTCTCCTTTTCACCGAAATTCCTGTAACTTTTAAAATGAAACGTCTTCTTGAAAAATTGACCTGACTGGCTTGAAAGCCAACTTACCGACCGATTTTAAAAAACCGGGTGTCTCGACGAGGGGCCGCCCTGACAAAGACACTTAAAACGTACCTGCGATTGTAGAACTCAAGTTATTGCACTTTCGCCAATTCATTTCTATGACAAGTATCAGAAAAACACCGGGAAAAAAAAATTAAAAAATTTCAATTGTGCAATAATATTATCGCTTTTGAACCTTTCACTCTTTTCAAATGGGAGAAACCCCAAATACAGCAGTTTCTCTTTTCCGTGCGTTTGGGTCATTTTTTTGTCTTGCTCTAATTCTTACCAAACTTAGTTTTCTTGCACAGAATTCAACGCTGATCACGAATATGTATGTTGCTGGTTGAAATTCCAATTAGTTCAAAAGTTATACCCAACTGTTTCTTTGAAATTCGTCCCCTCTGTCAATAGCCTGTTTCAGTGTCATGTCCACCACTATATTTTTTTTTACCCTAGAAACTTACCAAAGTGACCCATTTCACTCGAAATTTGACCAGGAATCTAAATCTGGTCTCCGTTTCATGAAATTCCTGTAACTTTTTTTTTAAAATGAAACACCTTGAAAAAAACCGACCTATATGGCGAGGAGCCCAACTTACCGACCCATTTTAAAAACAGGCCAATTCTCATTAACTTAGTTTCTCTTGCACAGAATTCAATGCTGATCACGAATACATGTATGGCGTTTTGTAGAAATTCCAATTAGTTCAAAAGTTATGCCCAATGGTTTCTTTGAAATTCGTCCCTCTGTATAGTTTCTTTTTCAGAGTCATACACACCACTATATTTTCTTTTTACCCTGGAAACTTACCAAAGTACGACCCATTTCCTCAGGGGTGACCAGGAATCTAAATCTGGTCTCCGTTTCACCGAAAATTCCTGTAACTTTTTTTTTAAAAATGAAACACCTTAAAACCGACCTATATGAAGCGAGAAGCCAACTTACCGACCGATTTTAAGAAACCGGGTGATGTCATTCGAACGAGGGGCCGCCCCCAAACTCAAAAGACACACTTGAAACATTAACCTGCGATTATCAGAACTCAAGTTATTGCACTTTCGTAATTCATTTCTATGACAAGTATCAGAAAAACACCGGGAAAAAATTTAAAAATTTCAATTGTGCAGTATTATCCTTTTGGACCTTTCCTCTTTCAAATGGGCTTAAATGCAACGGATTTCTCTTTTCCGTTCGTTTGGGTCATTTTTGATAACTGCTCAATTCTTACCAAACTTAGTTTTTCGCCGCAGAATTCAGCGCTGATCACGGAAGAATGTAGCCATGGCGCTTGTTGAAATTCCAATTAGTTCAAAAGTTATACCCAACTGTTTCTTTGAAATTTGTCCCCTCTGTCAATAGCCTGTTTCAGTGTCATGCCCACCACTATATTTTTTTACCCTAGAAACTTACCAAAGTGACCCATTTCACTCGAAATTTGACCAGGAATCTAAATCTGGTCACCTTTTCACGAAATTCCTGTAACTTTTTTTTAAAAATGAAACGTCTTCTTGAAAAAATTGACCTATTTGGCTTGAAAGCCAACTTACCGACCGATTTTAAAAACCGGGTGTCATTCGAACGAGGGGCCGCCCCCAAACTCAAAGACACTTAAAACATTACCCTGCGTTTATTAGAACTGAAGTTATTGCACTTTCGTAAATCATTTCTATGACAAGTATCAGAAAAAAACCGGGAAAAAAATTAAAAAATTTCAATTGTGCAGTATTATCCTTTTGAACCTTTCCTCTTTCAAATGGAGAAACCCCAGAAATGCAACGGATTTCTCGTTTCCGTTCGTTTGGGTCATTTTTGTCTTTAACTCAATTCTTACCAAACTTAGTTTTTCTTGCACAGAATTCAACGCTGATCACGAATATGTATGGCGCTTGTTGAAATTCAATTAGTTCAAAAAGTTATACCCAACTGTTCTTTGAAATTTGTCCCTCTGTCAATAGCCTGTTTCAGTGTCATGCCCACCACTATATTTTTTTTTTTTTACCCTAGAAACTTACCAAAGTGACCCATTTCACTCGAAATTTGACCAGGAATCTAAATCTGGTCTCCGTTTCACGAAATTCCTGTAACTTTTTTTAAAAAATGTAACGTCTTCTTGAAAAAATTGACCTATTTGGCTTGAAAGGCAACTTACCGACCGATTTTAAAAAACAGGCCAATTCTCACTAAACTTAGTTTCTCTTGCACAGAATTCAATGCTGATCACGAATATGTATGGCGTTTGTAGAAATTCCAATTAGTTCAAAAGTTATGCCCAATGGTTTCTTTGAAATTCGTCCCCTCTGTATAGTTTCTTTCAGAGTCATGCCCACCACTATATTTTTTTTTTTACCCTGGAAACTTACCAAAGTGACCCATTTCACTCGAAATTTGACCAGGAATCTAAATCTGGTCTCCGTTTCACGAAATTCCTGTAACTTTTTTTTTAAAAATGAAACGCAGCAGAAAAACCGACCTATATGGCGAGAGCCAACTTACCGACCGATTTTTAAAAACCAGATTTCATTCGAACGAGGGGCCGCCCCCAAACTCAAAGACACTAAAACATTACCCTGCGAGTATTATTAGAACTCAGGATTATTACTTTCGTAATTCATTTCTATGACAGGGTATCAGAAAAAAAACCGGGAAAAAAAATTAAAAAATTTCAATTGTGCAGTATTATCCTTTTGAACCTTTCACTCTCCTTTCAACTGGGCTTAAATGCAACTTAGTTCTCGTTTCCGTTCGTTTGGGTCATTTTTTGTCTTGCTCAATTCTTACCAAACTTAGTTTTCTTGCACAGAATTCAACTGATCACGAATATGTATGGCGCTTGTTGAAATTCAATTATTTCAAAGTTATACCCAACTGTTTCTTTGAAATTTGTCAACTCTGTCAATAGCCTGTTTCAGTGTCATGCCCACCACTATATCTTTTTTACCTAGAAACTTACCAAAGTGACCCATTTCACTCGAGGGGTGACCAGGAATCAGAAATCTGGTCTCCATTTCTGAAAATTCCTGTAACTTTTTAAAATGAAACGCGTCTTCTTGAAAAATTGACCTATTTGGCTTGAGAAAGCCAGCTTACCGACCGATTTTTAAAAAACCGGTGTCATTCAGACGAGGGGCGCCCCCAAACTCAAAGACACTTAAAACATTACCCTGCGATTATTAGAACTCAAGTTATTGCACTTTCGTAATTCATTTCTATGACAAGTATCAGAAAAACACCGGGAAAAAAATTAAAAAATTTCAATTGTGCAGTATTATCCTTTTTGAACCTTTCCTCTTTCAAATGGGCTTAAATGCAACGGATTTCTCTTTTCCGTTCGTTTGGGTCATTTTTTTGTCTTGCTCCAATTCTTACCAAACTTAGTTTTCTTGCACAGAATTCAACGCTGATCACGAATATGTATGGCGCTTGTTGAAATTCCAATTAGTTCAAAAGTTATACCCAACTGTTTCTTTGAAATTCGTCCCTCTGTCTGTTTCAGTGTCATGCCCACCACTATATTTTTACCCTAGAAACTTACCAAAGTGGGCCATTCACTCTTGAAATTTGACCAGGAATCTAAATCTGGTCTCGTTTCACAAGAAATTCCCTGCTTAACTTTTTTAAATGAAACACATGAAAAACCGACCTATGAAGCGAGAGCCAGCACCCACCAAACCATTTTAAAACAGGCCAATTCTCACTAAACTTAGTTTCTCTTGCACAGAATTCAATGCTGATCACGAATATGTATGGCGTTTGTAGAAATTCCAATTAGTTCAAAAGTTATGCCCAATGGTTTCTTTGAAATTCGTCCCCTCTGTATAGTTTCTTTCAGAGTCATGCCCACCACTATATTTTTTTTTTTACCCTGGAAACTTACCAAAGTGACCCATTTCACTCGAAATTTGACCAGGAATCTAAATCTGGTCTCCGTTTCACGAAATTCCTGTAACTTTTTTTTTAAAAATGAAACACCTTGAAAAAACCGACCTATATGGCTTGAAAGCCAACTTACCGACCGATTTTAAAAAACCGGGTGTCATTCGAACGAGGGGCCGCCCCCAAACTCAAAGACACTTAAAACATTAACCTGCGATTATTAGAACTCAAGTTATTGCACTTTCGTAATTCATTTCTATGACAAGTATCAGAAAAACCGGGAAAAAAATTAAAAAATTTCAATTGTGCAGTATTGTCCTTTTTGAACCTTTCCTCTTTCAAATGGGCTTAAATGCAACGGATTTCTCGTTTCCGTTCGTTTGGGTCATTTTTTTGTCTTGCTCCAATTCTTACCAAACTTAGTTTTCTTGCACAGAATTCAACGCTGATCACGAATATGTATGGCGCTTGTTGGGGAAATTCAATTATTTCAAGGGTTTATACTGGCATTTTCCTTTTGGTACATCAACTCTGTCAATAGCCTGTTTCAGTGTCATATTACCCACCACTATATCTTTTTTTACCTAAAGCTTACCAAGTGACCCATTTTCACTCGAAATTTGACCAGGAATCTAAATCTGGTCTCGCCACTATGAAAATTCCTATGTGACTTTTTTAAAATGAAACGTCTTCTTATGAAAAAAATTGACCTATTTGGCTTGAAAGCCAACTTACCGACCGATTTTAAAACCGGGTGTCATTCGAACGAGGGCCCGCCCCAAACTCAAAGACACTTAAAACATTACCCTGCGTTTATTAGAACTGAAGTTATTGCACTTTCGTAAAAATCATTTCCTACCTTATGACAAAGTATCCAGAAAAACCGGGAAAAAAAAATTAAAAAATTTCAATTGTGCAGTATTATCCTTTTTGAACCTTTCCTCTTTCAAATGGGCTTAAATGCAACGGATTTCTCGTTTCCGTTCGTTTGGGTCATTTTGTCTTGCTCCAATTCTTGCAAACTTAGTTTTCTTGCACAGAATTCAACGCTGATCACGAATATGTATGGCGCTTGTTGAAATTCAATTAGTTCAAAGTTACTTTTAACTGTTTCTTTGAAATTTGTCCCTCTGTCAATAGCCTGTTTCAGTGTCATGCCCACCACTATATTTTTTTTTTTTACCTAGAAACTTACCAAAAGTGACCGATTTCATCAGAAATTTGACCAGAAGTCTAAATCTGGTTACCAAATTTTAAATTCCTGTAACTTTTTTTAAAAATGTAACGTCTTCTTGAAAAAATTGACCTATTTGGCTTGAAAGGCAACTTACCGACCGATTTTAAAAAACAGGCCAATTCTCACTAAACTTAGTTTCTCTTGCACAGAATTCAATGCTGATCACGAATATGTATGGCGTTTGTAGAAATTCCAATTAGTTCAAAAGTTATGCCCAATGGTTTCTTTGAAATTCGTCCCCTCTGTATAGTTTCTTTCAGAGTCATGCCCACCACTATATTTTTTTTTTACCTGGAAACTTACCAAAGTGACCCATTTCACTCGAAATTTGACCAGGAATCTAAATCTGGTCTCCGTTTCACGAAATTCCTGTAACTTTTTTTTTAAAAATGAAACACCTTGAAAAAACCGACCTATATGGCTTGAAAGCCAACTTACCGACCGATTTTAAAAGGCAAGGTGAGTAAATTTCGAACGAGGGGCCGCCCACGAAACTCAAAGACACTAAAACTTATTACCCTCCTGCAGTATTAGAACTCAAGTTGTGCACTTTTCGTAATTCATTTTTCTATGACAAGTATCAGAAAAAAACCGGGAAGAAAAATTAAAAATTTCAATTGTGCAGTATTATCCTTTTGAACCTTTCACTCTTTCAACTGGGCTTAAATTACCTTGGATTTCTCGTTTCCGTTCGTTTGGGTCTGTCTTGCTCAATTCTTACCAAACTTAGTTTTCTTGCACAGAATTCAACGCTGATCACGAATATGTATGGCGCTGATTTGATTCAATTATTTCAAAAGTTATACCCAAGCTGTTTCTTTGAAATTTGTCAACTCTGTCAATAGCCTGTTTCAGTGTCATGCCCACCACCATATCTTTTACCCTAGAAACTTACCAAAAGTGATGACCCATTTCACTCGAAATTTGACCAGGAATCAAATCTGGTCACCTTTTCGTGAAATTCCTGTAACTTTTTTAAAAATGAAACGTCTTCTTGAAGAAATTGACCTATTTGGCTTGAAAGCCAACTTACCGTCAATTTTAAAAACCGAGATTGTCATTCGAACGAGGGGCCTGGCTTTCAAAGACATAAACATTACCCTGCGTTATTAGAACTCAAAGTTATTGCACTTTCGTAATTCATTTCTATGACTAAAGTATCAGAAAACCACCGGAAAAAAATTAAAAATTTCAATTGTGCAATATTATCCTTTTTACCGAATATTTTCCTCTTTCAAAGGGGTTTAAATGCAACGGATTTCTTTTTTCCGTGCGTTTGGGTCATTTTGTCTTGCTCTAATTTTACCAAACATTTTTTTGACGAAATCAACTGATCACGAATATGTTGGCGCTGGTTAAAAATTAAAATTAGTTCAAAAGTTATCCCCAACTGTTTCTTTGAAATTCTCCCTCTGTCAATAGCCTGTTTAGTGTCATGCCCCCCTATATTTTTACCCAGAAACTTACCAAAGTGACCCATTTCCCGAAATTTGCCCGGGAATCTAAATCGGTCTCGTTTCCGAAATTTCCCTGAATTTTTTTTAAAAAATGAAACACCTTAAAAAACCCGACCTTTTGGCGAGAGCCAACCGACCTTTTTAAAAAAACGGCCCAAACTCATTAAACTTAGTTTCTCTTGCACAGAATTCAATGCGATCACGAAATGTATGGCGTTTGTAGAAAATTTCCCAAATTTTTCAAAGTTATGCCAATGGTTTCTTTGAAATTTGTCCCCCGTATTTTTTCTTTCAGGTCATGCCCACCACTATATTTTTTCTTTTTACCCTGGAAAATTACCAAAGTGCCCCTTTCACTCAAATTTGACCAGGAATCTAAACTTCTCCCCACCTTCCTGTAACTTTTTTTTTTAAAAAAAACACCTTGAAAAAAGACCTATATGGCTTGAAAGCCAACTTACCGACCGATTTTTAAAAAACCGGGGGTCATTCGAACGAGGGGGCCCCCCCAAACTCAAAGACACTTAAAACATTAACCCGTTTTTTTAGCTAAATTATTGCACTTTCGTAACTTTTTATGACAAGTATCGAAAAAAACCGGGAAAAAAAAAAAAAAATTTCAATTGTGCAGTTTTTCCTTTTTGAACCTTTTTCCCCTTTCAAATGGGCTTAAATCAACATTTTCGTTTCCGTTCGTTTGGGTCATTTTTTTGTCTTCTCCCAAATTTTTACCCAAAATTAGTTTTCTTGCCCCGAATTCAACGCTGATCACGTATTTTGGCGCTTGTTGAAATTCCATAGTTCAAAAAATTATACCCAACTGTTTCTTTGAAATTTGTCCCCCCTGTCAATACCTGTTTCAGTGTCATGCCCACCACTATATTTTTTTTTTACCCTAGAAACTTACCAAAGTGACCGATTTCCTCGAAATTTGACCAGGAATCTAAATCTGGTCTCCGTTTCACGAAAAATTCCCGTAACTTTTTTTTAAAAAGTAACGTCTTCTTGAA
>BMAV01010789.1:0-22509 GCA_019973955.1 Trichonephila inaurata madagascariensis | reverse complement strand
ATAGAAGGAACTTGCAGTGCAAGTTTCATATTGCAAGCTTTCACTACTTTGTAATTGATATTCTTAATTAATTTTAACATACATTATGTAATTATTTTATTCATAATGAAAAAAAAATACAATTATTACTATGTGTAATAATCACATAATATTCGTTATTTATAATTGTTTCTTTTGGCATTTATTTATAAAAATTATTACATATTTTGTTATTTATTTATAATTATTATTGTTATTTATTTATAACTATTTCTGTTGTTTACTTATAGCTATTCTTATGTTATTTATTTATAGTTATGTAATACGAGTTCTCTTGTGCATTATTTAAATTTTTTTTACAATTCGACGATTATTCTTTTTTATAATTACTATTTAATTATATTATATGATGTTGTTGTTGCTCATGCCATCTGCCTGACATAGTCAGATCGAGGCCCGCGAAATTCATCATGGCAATTGGCTAGATGTACGCCTGTCATTGGCTTTTAGCCTTGAGCACCATACTGCTCGGAGAAATTCCCGAAGGAACGATAAATGGTGACACCACCTATCTCCACCTCCACAATTTAGGCATGGAACTGAATTGGAGGGAAATGTTCGGTAAAATCCTAGGAGAGCCCACACCCTTGGCGACAATACAAAAAAAGCGCCAAGCCAGAACGCGATGGCGCCAAGCGAAACCGACAATGGCGGCAAGTGAATATAGCGGGGTGGATGCGTAATGAAAATATATGTAAACAATACAGAAATTAAACATTTAAGATAAAAAAAAATATAAAAACAGCACTTACTTTCGGTTCAAGTGTAGTATAGGGGGGCCACTTGGCGCAGTCTTTTATGGCGACTAAAAGTGGTTGCCAAGGTACTTTTTTCAGAATTATTTATTACAGAATGAATTCAAAATCTCACCATAACATGAAGATAAAAATCGCCAAATCCAAAGAAAAATAGCCAAATTTGAAGTGGCCCCCCTATACTACACTTGAACCCTTACTTTCTTATTGCTTATCTTTTCCAAGTGGAGTGTACAGCATAACAATAGATTTTAAAAAAGTCTTGAAGGTCTCATCGCTAAGTGAATGATCGTGTGAGCCCCGCCATTTTTATTCTGCGAGGTAATGATCGAACATACCTTCGATGAAGCTGGTACAATTTTGAAGAAAGCGTTTTACTGTCGACCATGTTACATCATGCCGATCGTTACATTTAGGACATTCATAACTCTAAGCAATCATTTCTTCCTTCATACAAAATTAAATCAATTCTTTCTAACCTTTCACATTCAACAAAGTAAAAAATTCTAAGATATATTCCTTCACACACACAACCATTCCAGCCCGGTTCCCCAAAACAAAATGAAATTCGAAATGCCCGCAGACAAAATACGAAATTTCCAGAAATAGTTAGGTTTACCATATCTAGTGTATCAAAGTAGGGTTACCAAGATGGCACAATTATCGCCAACCCCAAATAATTCATGCCAAGGTTGTGGACTCTCCTAGGGCTGAACCGAAATGTTCTCCAGTTCCTTGCACCCGTGATTCAGCCCACAAGACTTTCGGACCCACTGATTTAACGAGCACGTGCTCCGTGTGTGCTCCGAGGGTATTTGGAGGTACAGGCATCGAATCCAAGCCTTCCGGTCTGGAGTCAGGTGCTCTAACCACTAGGCTACCCATGGCCCATATTATATGATTCTTATTTCTAATAACTGTTATAAAATCATACTATATGAATATTATATATAATTATGATAAAATAATATCATAAGATTATTATATGCTGCTTATAATACTATTATTAGTACATGTTACTTTTTATTACATAATATTATTCATTATTTATTGATTGATTGATCTAGGTTATTCTCAATCTCTTCCTATATCCTTTATTTGAAATACATTTTGATGTATTTGAAAACAATTCTTTAAAATTATTGTGTATCAAATTACTGCTAGGCCGCCATATTGGATTTCATTCCAGCAACAAGAAGCACTGCTTGGCGCTATTACCCCCGATATCAAATTAGTTCCCTTGTTTTTAAATGCTATATCCATGCGCTGCTTCCAGGATAGTACAAAATGATGCAAAAGATGATAATCTCTATCTGTGGATGTACAGATTCTTAACTTAGATAGAATACACATTATGTTATTTATTCAAACAGGAGAAATGTCCATTGTTACGCTATATGGTACTCTTAATTTCACTCCAGTTTATTAGTGTTATAAAACCCTTTTTTTGGATTTTTAAAGGTATATTACTTTACTTTATAGATTTTTTTATTTAGACTTTTTAAGGAACAAAAAAAAGTTATTTTAAAAAACTTTTTTAAATTTTTTCTCTAAGTTTTTAAAATTTTTATTTTGAAAGGGGTTTCCCGGGGTTTCCCATATTGACGGAAAATTTAAAAAAGAAAGTATTACCAACATAAATTTAGAAAAAAGGGAAAGGGCTAAAAAAAAATTAGGAAGGGGGGAAAAAAAAAAGTCAATGAACGGAAATAACTTAAAATTACTCTTGTATTGGTTATTATTTTGAATCTTTTTTTTATCTATATTTTTGATGGAGCAGCTCCTCTTCGGGGGACAAAAACAAACAAGACGGTGAAAACCCAAAAAATTTGACAAATGCCAAAGAGATTTTTTTGCAAACCATATTAAATTCGGCTTTTTCATTGAATCTATATAAAAGGGTTTAAAAGCTCAAAAAAGAAATATTAATAAGCAAATTTAAACGGACAAAACATAAACAAATTAACGAACAGTTTTAAAGGTGAAAATGGCTGGGGTAAGTTTTTCCGATAGGATTTTAAAAAATGGAAAAAAACCCAAATCCATAAACTGCTTTTTTTAAGACTCCCCTTTGGAAACAATTCTTTTAACTCTGGGGGGTTTTTTTTTAAAATATTTGATATTTCAAAAGAGATATTCAAGAACAGTAACAAAGTAACAAATAGCTTTAAAAAGCTGGTACCATTGATTGATTGATTGAAAGGTTGAAGGGGATATAAAGCAACACAGACTATGATCCCTTAGAAAAAATAAAAAAAAAGCCTTTAATTAGTAAATACAAAAAAATTTCTTTCCCCTTTTAAAAAAAGACTCTAAAATTTGGGGTTTGTTTTTTAATTTTTCCCAAAAAAACATCTCTAAACGTGGTAGTGGAATTGGATAATGCGAAGAATAGAGCCAGGGGCGGCTCTGGGCCGGGGCAAAGGAAATTTTCCCCGGGGGCGGCTTTTGGATAAAATTTTAAAAAAATGCTTTTTGTTACAAAAAAAATTTGGATGAAATTACCCGGTAGTACCCTTTTTTTTTACGGGAATAAGGGATTTCAACCTACGTTTAAAAATTTGTAAACCCCACTGGGGCAATTTATGATTGTTCCCCCAAACCCTAACAGAGGAATTTTCATTACCCTCGGGGGTGGCGTAAAAAAAAAATATCCCCCACAAAGAATCAATTTTTTTCCCGCTTTCGGGGAAAGGTAAAAAAAGAAACTTTTTGGGTTAAACCCGGTTTTCTGTCTTTTGAACATCGTTTTCCCCAAAATTTGAAAGTATTTTTTTTTTAAAGAAATGGCATTTTGGGGGGGCCTCGGGTTAAAAATTTTAAAGGATCTTTTTTTTTTGAATAACGGAAAAATTATTAATACTTAAACTATTTTTTTTCCCTTTTTAAAAAAAATTTTGGATATTGTCTTTATTATAAAGGCTATTTAATCGGGATTAGTAATTTGAAGAAGGAATGAAAACCCCCAAAACCCTTTTTTTGGGGGAAAATAATATTTTTAAGCAATCTCGCAAATTTCTTTTTGTTTTTTTTCTTGAAATTTTTCCTTGTTGAGTTTTAAATTAATATTTTTTATTTATATTTATGTAACATTAATACAACAACCCCATAAGAAAAAAAATCGGTTATACAAAAAAAAATCTCTTAAATATAATAATTAATTTTTTTTTAACGTACGTAATTGTTCTTCAGCAACTAAATTTTCAAGTATTTATATAATATATTAATATTTATCTCTTAGTAGCAACATTAGAGAAATAAATTTTATTCATTCTTCGACTGATTAAATTTCAAAAATCATGTGAGGGCAGTAAAGGAACATTAATTTTTTGATGCAAATTTTTTTTTTTTTGAGATTTTTTCCGTAACATTTTTTTTTTATGTCGTTAACAATTCTTTTCCTTTGGGCTAAAAAAGATCAATTTCATTAAAAAAAAAATTTTAACTTTTAATTTGGGGAAAAAATTTTTTTCCCCTTTTGTATATGAAAAAGTTGAAAATAAAAAAACAAAAGGGGGTAACAGCATCTGCAAAATAAAGATAATTTGACATATTTATTTATTATAAACTAAATAAAAAAATTTTTTTTGATTCGAATTGGGAATTTCTTTCTTCAAAAATAATTATTTATTCCCTTTGAAATATTTCTTTCTACAGGTTTTGCTACTTACTACATTTGAAAATTATTTATCAAAACGCGGGGGAAATTTTATTTGAGTTCAAAAGGGGAAATTTAAAAATTTTTTTCTGCCTCACAAAATTATTCTAATTTTTGCGGGGGGGAATGGATGAAAATACATTTGATACACTATTTATTATTTTAAACCGTTTTCAGTTTTTTTAATTGGTTTTTAAGGGCATACATTTTTAATAAAATGTCATGCAAAAGTTTAAAAAACTGTTTATGAAATCAACTAAATCGAAGATTGAAAACAAAAAAGGTTTTATATTTTTTTTTATTTTATATAATAATTATTGATATTAGTTAAAATAACTTTTTTTTAAATTGTTTGAAATTTTTGGTTTTGTTTTCGGGAAGGGGAAAAAAAAACCGGGGAAACAAAAAGCATTAATTTTCTACGTTAAGGGGGGACAAATGTCACAAAAAAAAGAACATTTCGCTTAGAGCAGCGTTCGGCAAATTGCAGTTCTTCAAAATTCTGCTGTTATATACAGTTAAAAATTATGTCTGCTAAAAAGAGTTCTTGTTTTCCTTTCAAATTTATAAATATCTCTTGAAAAAAAAAATATTCGTATTTACATGCACATTTAACTATTTGACTGGCTTATCTACAGAATTTATCGTTAAATGTGTATTTGATTTAACTCTTTTGTAATTTCCAGTTATATATTTGTGTTTAGTATTGTGATTCTGGTATTTAATTTAATGTTTCTTATTTTGTACTGTGTACATTAAATGTCAGTTTACTTTTATGTCGAACCTTGAAGGGTTCGAGGCCACAGTATATGTTAAATCATGAAATTTGATATGTTTATACCATCTCCTGTAACTTTCTCCCCACTTCGGACTGGGGTCACTACGGACATTCCGGACACCCATAAAATATCCGGCGTCACCTAACCAAAGAGGAGACAGAGGCAATAAAAGTTTGTTGAAGATAGCGAGCTACAGATGTTTTATTTTACTCTTGAGTAGTTACTTGAAGTTAAAACAAGCTCTTCTGGTCTCTACCATCAACAGACTCTAGTTCAAAAAAATTGGCTCCACTGAATCTTTTAGATTTAGCTCGTTTGAAATAGCACAAAAGGTAATTATGTTTTTAATTTCGAATTATTTTGTATTTTTTTAAGACTTAAAATAATATACAAATATTAAGGGAGAAAAAGTTAATTGTGCAATAATCAGAGATCTAGTACTTACGTCACGAGAACACTTAATAGCAGAGCAAAAGAATGACCCAGAATTAGGTCATATCTATAGATATTTAGAAAACCCTGAATATAACTCTGTTAATGCGACGATATGTGAGAATTGGTCCCGCGATTTCCGTCTAATTGAAGGCTTGTTGTTTATGCGAAACACGCAACGTCGTTAGGTGAAATGCGTGTATACATTCCAAAGTCTTTAAGAAATGAAATCTTACGAGAATTTCATGACAAGAAAGTCGCGGGTCATTTTGGCCGATTTAAAACTTATCATAAAATACGGGACGTTTGTTATTTCCCGTATATGAGAAAATTCATTGATCAATATGTCTCTACATGAAATATGTGCCAAGTTAATAATTATAAAAACGCGTTACCAGCTGGTCGATTACATCCGATTGTATCAAATTATCCAAATGAGATAGTTACGTTAGATTTGTTAGGTCCATATCCTACATCGAGAGTGAAACGTAATCGATATGTTTTAGTAATTACCGATCATTTCAGCAAATGGGCTGAAATTATCCCTCTTAAAAAGGCCTCGGCTCGTATAATAGCGGATACTTTTTTTGATAATTTTATATCACGTTTTGGAGCTCCAATAAAATTAATAAGTGATAACGGTCCCCAAGTTATATCCGAAATTTTTGAACATTTAAGTGAAAGATTAGGCATAAGGCATGTGAAGATTGTTGTATATAGACCTCAAGCAAATAGAACCAAACGCGTAAGTCGCGATCTGGTGCAAATGATTGCAAATTATGTAAATGATCAACACGACACTTGGGACCAATTCTTACGTGAATTTGCTTATGCTATTCGTACAGCAGTGAATGACACGACGGGAAAAACCCCTGCGGAATTATTTTTGGGTCGAAAGTTGATTACCCCATTTCCAAAATTAGTCTTGGTTTCGGACGGAACTGAGTTTGCAGTAGGAGATATTGAAAAATTGTTTGATGAACTAGACGAAACACAAAAAATAAACATGCAAAAGGGAGAAATATTATAATAGACGCAGGCGTGATGTACAAATTAAGGTGGATGACTTTGTCTTGTTAGAAACACACCCTTTAAGTTCAGCAGCAAATAAAATTTGCGCTAAGTTTAAACAAAAATTTGAAGGTCCATATAGAGTGTTAGAAGTAAGAAATAATAATAACGTTATAATATGGAGGTCAGGAAAAAGGTTAACCATCAATGTTGATCAAGTGAGAATATATCGTCATAGGAAATGTGACGAGATTGAGATATCAGCTCGGATAACATTAGTTCACGTCAGGAAACGAGTAGTTTGGAAAACGTACAACGAAGATCAAATGAGTCGCAATATGGTAAGAAGAAAGGGTCTGATGTAAAGCGTGAGTTAGAGGAAAAAGGGATAAATCTTAAGTTAAATCAATGTGAGAAACACACAGATAGGGCCGATTAGCGCGGACCACTTATCAGATCACTACCTAGCTCTTTTTCCAGTAATAAAACAAAAATTAAAAGAAAACGACAGGAAAGATTGGAATATACACGATCGCATGGATCTTGGTCAAGTGGACCACAAAGAAAGTTGCAGAATCGTGTACCTAATAAAATAAATAAAAACCATTGTCTTTAGATAATATTTATATAAGTAGGAAGAGGAACCGAAAGGAAGGAGTAGTGGTTCAAGATAGAGAAAAGTATAATCTCAGACCACGCAAGAAACAGCACGAGGAGTCCCGACCGGCCAATGGAGTGAAGTCAAATCAAGCTAGGAAAAGCCGAAGAGAAAGCTACAGACCCTACATCAGGCAACAGACGGGATCTAAGAGCACCCGAGAAATGAGAAGAGGAGCGAAAAGTAACAGCACGTTGTAGCTGGAAGTCCTAGTAGGAGACGACAATCCATAAAAATCAGGTTGTATTGTTTCATTTTATGTTCTTTCCAATAAGTGGTCGGAAGAATTATTGCAAAGAAGGAAGTCTCGGGCGGTATTTAAAAATTATAATAAAAAGCAAAAGTTGACACTACAATGAGTGTATATATATATATATATATATATATATATATATATATATATATATATATATATATATTGAACTTTTGACTTGCAAATTTTTTTTTCTCAATTGATGGAGAAAACAATTGTAATCATGCATTTGTTTACTTCGATGTATGACTTCGTAGAGATGCGACAATTCCTTTGGTTATTTGTTTTAATGATTTATTGAAAAATGTTTGTAATTGTATAGTGTGTGTGTATATATATATTGTTACATTGTTTCATATTAATGTACATCTGGTTCAAGGAAGCGTGGCGTAGACAGGATTCTAACAATAACAATAACATTAACGGCGCAGCGCGACAATGGGAATTTTATGGAAGAACCAAATGAAGTGTGTAGATAAAAATTGGTTGTAATTTAAAAGTTGAGACATAGCCATACTGCGATAGCTATGTCTAGTGGGATCCGCGTAAGCTAGAGGTGTGGGATTATCTAATAGATGAGACATTTTGTAATTCTTAACACAACTTTTATTAAGAATAACTTAAACTACTTAATTATAAATAACAACTTTCGTTAAGTGAGAATAAGCCACAAATTAAACTGAATATTCAAGTCAGATCGCAAAACTAGATCACTTATCTTAATTATATTTAACTATCTGCCTAATCTAACTTCCTATCAAAAATATTACCTTTATTGAGTAATCCTCCTACTTTAATTGAAGCCCTCCTGTTCCTATTTGAGATGAACACCGCCCTTTTTTAATT
Source organism: Trichonephila inaurata madagascariensis (assembly GCA_019973955.1). Lineage (NCBI taxonomy): Eukaryota > Metazoa > Arthropoda > Arachnida > Araneae > Nephilidae > Trichonephila > Trichonephila inaurata. Next base: position 14,078 of record BMAV01010789.1, on the reverse strand, counting down.
TTTTCTTTATTAAATATTATTAATGACGATGGGGATTTTTTCTTCCTTTTGTAAGTCGTCAACGCTTGTTCCGAACAGTTCACACAAGATTTTCCAGGCTTCCCGTCGCTTCCCCCAAAAACCCCTATCCTTTTAAAGTATACCTTTTTTTTTTTGTCCTGTTTCTCTTTTTGGGTATTGGGTTTTTGAAAGTTTTTAATTATTTAAAAAAAAAAAAGGAGACGTCAAAACCCCCTCCGAAGAAAAACGTGTTTTATAAAAGGGTTCTAAACCCCCAAAAATTACGTGCCTAAATTTTTTTTTTGAATCTCTTCGCCAAGTTTTATTTAAATTTTAACCTTGAATCCTCTTTTTAACTTCTATAATTTCCAATATTTATCTTGACTTTAATTTTCATTATTCATCATAGAATTAAATTTAATATTCAACTTAATTTTAAATTTAAACCCGTGACAAAAATTTTTTATTCCATTAACTGGGCCAACATTAATAATTGCTGTTTAATTATGGTCCATTCTCACTTTTACATATATACTTTAAAGTAACTTATTTTTTATACACTTAAGTTTTCTACTAAATTTTTTTCCTGGATGCGAAACCAAACTCTGCATCCATAATCATTTCATATGGAGCTGGAATTTCTGCTCCAATTGTTTCCGTGTTGAGGTTACATATCATCTATTGACACTATTTTCGGGGTCTGTCCCCCTGAAAAAAAAACCCCAGAGTTACTTTGTCCAATCTTTTTTTTTAATAATACCAAAAGTTTCAAAAATTAATTTTTTATGCATTATATATTTTTTTGAAATCACAATAAACCATTTCCATCCCCGCATCTGTTCCAAAAAATTCCCAATGAGGCCCGCAGCGCCGTTAATATTATTTTTAGTGCCTGACTACGCCGGTTTCCCCGAACCAGATGCATCATAAAACGGGAAAAATACAACAAAAATATATATATATTATATTATTAATTAAAAAATTTTTTAATAAACCATTAAAACAAATAACCAAAGGAATTGTCGCACTCAGAAGTCATACATCGAAGCAAACAAAATGAATTACAATTGTTTTCTCCAAAAGAGAAAAAAAATTTTAACAAGTCAAAAATTCAAAATAATTATACACCATTGTAGGGCAACTTTGCTTGGCTTATAACTTTTAAACACCGCCGAAATTTTTTTTTGAAAATTTTCCGACCACTTGTTGAAAGATCAAAAAAAATGAAACAATACAACCGATTTTTTTTTGTCCCCGTATAGGGCTTCCAATGACGAGGGGTCACGTGCCCTTTTTTTTTATTCCTTTGGGCCCCATTGAATTTTTATGATGCCGCTGTAGGGTTGTAGTCTCCCTTTGTCGCTTTCCTTTTAGGTCTTGCCCTTTGGCCGGTCGGGGGCCCGATCCTTTTCATGCGTCCCAGGCTGTTGTATTGTCCATCTTTAATTTCAGTTGCTCCGTCTTTTTTCTTTTTTCCCACTTATATAAATAGTATTGGGTGACAATGGGCTTTGTTAATATTATTGTGTCCCTTTTTTGCCATTTTCTTGGTCCATTGCCCGATCCATATGACCTTTTTTTCCCTTAGGGGTTTTGTTTTTTACTTTTCCCGTTTATAAATGAACAGGGAAGGATCTACCAGTGAGGATCGGTCCATCTGTATTTAAACCCGAAAAAGAAATTGTGCTCACATGTATAGAAGCCCCTCGGGAAGGACCCGCGACGGAAAAAAAGTTTTTTTCCAACAATTTCGGGGAAAGGAACGGATATGACTTTTGCAATGAATAAGTAGCTATTGAAACGAATGGGTTTTGAGTACTGAACATTTGTATAATGTTTAATAAAGCTTTGGGAAAAGTACAACCAATTAAAAACAATTGAATTACCCTATAGAGGAAATTTTAAAAAAAAAAAAATTTTTTTGGGTTTTGTAATAAAAAAACAGACAGAGCTGATTGAACTTTAAACCCTTTTTCAAAATGATTCCCTTTTTTAAAGGATCATTTAACCATATTATTCAACTTCATACATCGCGATATTTTTTCCCCATTTTTTTAAAAGTACGTTTCACTCTTGCAATGTTGGAACCCAACGAAGTATATGGGATCAGAGGGGGGAAGGACATGAGTTTTCGAGTTTGAACGAATCGAGACGGATTCCCGTACAATGCCGAAAATAAAGTTAAGTGGTGTGAAAAATTATTTCATTTTGTTCTTTCCAACAAGTGGTCGGAAGAATTATTGCAAAAGAAGGAAGTCTCGGGCGGTATTTAAAAATTATAATAAAAAGCAAAAAGTTGACACCTCATAAATGAGTGTATATATATATATATATATATATATATATATATATATATATATATATATATATATTGAACTTTTGACTTGCAAATTTTTTTCTCAAATCTTGATGGAGAAAACAATTGTAAATCATGCATTTGTTTACTTCTTGATGTATGACTTCGTAGAGATGCATACAACAATTCCTTTGGCTATTTTGTCGAATGATTTATTGAAAAATGTTTGTAATTGTATAGTGTGTGTGTATATATATATTGTTACATTGTTTTGCTATTAATGTACATCTGTCTGCTGGAAGCGTGGCGTGCAGACAGGATTCTAACAATAACACAATATTTACAATCGGCGCAGCGCGACAATGGGAATTTTATATAAAGAAACCAAATGAAGTGTGTAGGATAAAAATTGGTTGTAATTTAAAGTTGAGATATTAAAAGCCATCAAGTGGAGATAGCTATGTCTAGTGGGATCCAGTTTGCTTGTAGAGGTGTGGGATTATCTAATAGATGAGACATTTTGTAAATTTTTTAACACAACTTTTTATTAAGAATAAATCTTAAACTACTTAATTATAAATAACAACTTTGCTATGAGAATAAGCCACAAATTAAACTGAATATTCAAGTCAGATCGCAAACTAGATCACTATCTTAATTATATTTAAATCTCATCTGCCTAATCTAACTTCCTATACAAAATATTACCTTTTATTGAGTAATCCTCCCACTCTTTAATTGAAGACTCTCCTGTTCGGCTATTTAGTAGGATAAGAACACCCAGACCTTATTAATCTTCTTTATACTTAATATTATTAATGACGATGAGCGTATCTTTTCTTCCTTGGTTGTAAGTCAGTCTTAACGCTTGTTCCGAACAGTTCCACAATTAAGATATTCCTAGGCTTGCTTCAAGGTCGCTTCCTCACCAAAACCCTCTATCCTTTTAAAGTATATCCTATTTGCATTTTCGTCCTGTTTCTCTTCTTGGTATTGGTTGGAAAAGTTTCTAAGTATTAATCGTGGCTGCTTCAAAGAACTTAGGAGTTATGTTAGAAGAAGAAAGTGAGAGACGTCACAACCCTCCAAGAAGAAAAAACGTGATTTATATAAGGGTTCTCAATGCCCTGTAATAAATTACGTGCCTAAATTTTTATTTCTGAATCTCTTCTGCTTTCTAAGTTTTATTTAAATTTTAACCTTGAATCCTTTTCATTTTAACTTCTATAATTTCCAATATTTACTTTGACTTTAATTCTCATTATTCAATAAGTAGAATTAAATTTTAATATTCAACTTAATTTAAATTTAAACTCGTGACAATAAATTTTATTCCATTAACTAGGCCAACATTAATAATTGCTGTTTAATTTATGGTCCATTCTCACTTTTATATATATACTCTTAAAGTAACTTATGTTTATACACTTAAGTTTTCTACTGAATTTTTCCTGATGCGCAGACCCAAACTCTGCATCCATAGTATCATTTCATATGAGCTGGAATTTCTGTTCCACTGTTTCCGTGTTGAGGTTACATATCATCTATTGACACTATTTTCAGGGTCTGTCGCCCTGGAAATAAAAACTCTCAGGAGTTACTTTGTCCAATCTATGTTTACATAATACCAATAAGTTTCATAAATTAATTTTATGCATTATATATTATTTGTAAATCACAATAAACTTTCTACTTCCATCCCCGCATCTGCTTCCACAAAATTCTAAATGAGCTGCGCAGCGCCGTTAATATTATTGTTAGTGCCCTGATACGCTGCGTTTCCCTTTGAACCATAGATGCATCATAATACGGAAAAATACAACAAATATATATATATATATACATATTATATAATTACAAACATTTTTCATTTAAACCATTAAAACAAATAACTAAAGGAATTGTCAGATCTCACGAAGTCATATACATCGAAGCTGTAAACAAATATGTAATTATAAATTGTTTTCCAAAAGTAGGTGTTAGGAATTTACCAAGTCAAAAGTTCAAAAATAATTATACACTCATTGGAAGTGTCAACCTTTGCTTGGCTTATAACTTTAAACACCACCTGAGACTTCTTTCTTGCACAATTCTTCCGACCACTCTTGTTGAAAAGATCATAAAAAATGAAACAATACAACCTGATTTTTATTTGTCCCTGTATAGACTCTTAAATGACGAGGTGCTACCAATGTGTGCTTTTCTTATTCCCTGGGCCGCATTGGAATTCTTTTTATGATGCCTGCTGTAGGGCTTGTAGTCTCCCCTTGTCTGCTTCCTTTTTGTGGGTCTTGGGTTTCCTTATTTGTCAAATTCTGACTTTTCTCCTTATGCAAAAATTTCAGGTTGTTGTATTGTCCATCTTGAATTTCAGTTGTTCCGTCTTGTTCTTTTCCTACTTATATAAATAGTATTGGATGACAATGGTCTTTTATTAATATTATTGTGTCCCTTTTTTGTGCCACTTTCTGTGGTCCACTTGCCCTGATCCATATGACCTTTTCATTCCCTTTTAGCGAGTTTTGTTCCTCTTTTTATTTTTCCTGTCGTCTATAAAATGAACTAGGAAGGATTCCGACCAGTGATCTGCGTTTATCGGTCCTATCTGTATTTTTATATTGTTTTGATTTTCATGATTAATCCCTTTGCCTCTAACTTACGTTTCACCGCAGATCTTTTCTTCTTTCCCATAGTGTGACTTCATTTAATCTTTTGATGTACATTTTCCGAAGTACTCTGTTTCCTGACGTTATCTGATACTATCTGGGCTACCTGTTCCTAACTCGACCTCAAGGTCACATTCCCATGACGATATATACTCTATTTGATCAACGTTAACCGTTAATCTTTTTCTGATTTCCATATTACAATATTATTATATTTCTACTTCTAATACTCTATAGGGTCCTTCAAATTTTGTTTAAATTTAGTACTACACAGATTTTATTAGCTGCTGAACTTAAAGGGTGTGTTTCTAATAAGACCCAATCATTTACCTTTAATTTGTATATCCTTGCCTCTAAGTTCATTATAAATATCTTTCCCACCTTCCTAGTTTAGTTTTCGTACTTAGTCTAGCTTCCTAAATATTTTTTCTATATTTTGAACTTGAATCTGAACTCTGAAATCATTACTACTTTTGAAATGGGTAACTACCTCGACCTAAAAATAATTCACAGTAGGTAAGGATTTTCTCCTGCTGTTTCCATTCACCACTGTACGAATAGCGTAAGCAAACTCAATGTAAGAATTGATCCCAAGTATCGTAAGTTGATCATTAACATAATTTGCAAATCATTTGTACCTTATATCCTGATTAACTCTTTCAGTCCGATTTGTTTGTGGCCTTATATGCAACAGTCTTCACATGCCTTTGTATGCCTAATTTTCACCTTCTTAAAATGTACAAAATTCGGATATAAATTGTGACCATTATCACTTATTAATTTTATTGAGCCCCAAAACGCGATATAAAGTTATCAAAAAATATCCGCTATTATACGAGATGAGTCCTTTTAAGAGGTATAATTTCACCCTATTTGCTGAAATGATCGGATATTACTTAAAATATAAAGGGATTACGTCTTTATTCTCGATATAGGATACGGCCTCTACCAAATCTAACGTCACTATCCCCATTTGGATAATTTGATATAATTGATTTCGACCGACCAGCTGGTGTAAATGCGTTTTATAGTTATTAACTTGGTACATAAGGAAAATGTGAGATATATTGATCAATGAATTTTCTCATGTACGGAAATAAATAAACGTCCTGAATTTTATGATACGTTTTAAATCTTCCCAAGTGTCCTGCAATTGGACTGTCATGAAATTCTCTCATTATTTCCTTAATATCTCCTTAAAGATTTGGAATGTATACCCGCATTTCCCAATTCCAACGACGTTGCGTGTTCTGCATAAAATAAGCCTTCCTCTCAATTGGGAAGGAAGTCACCACCCCCTCATATATCATTGCATTTCAACTGAGTTATCTCCGGCTTTCTAAATATCTATAGATATTTTGACTCCAATTCCTGGGCTTCAAGCTTTTTGTTCTGTTATTAACTGTTCCAAGCGAAGTAAGTAAGTACTAAATCCCTGATTATGGCACAATTAATTTTTTCTGCCTATTATACTTCTCTTACAGGATTCCTTGAAAGTTGTATCTGCCACTGCATTTTGAGTTCCCGGTCTATGTTCCTCATTCTATATTATATTCCGCTAATTTGAGTGCCGCCCATCTGATCATCCTACTCGAAAAAATTTTGCCAAGTGTAAGTTAGTGTGTTAAGGCAGCGTGATCTAAGTTATTACTCTTTAATTGCATCGTTCCTAAATATGTCTTTGGAATTTGTTCAACGCCCATACTACATCAAGTTGTGACATCCTCTCGGTTACCGTATAATTCCTCTGCGTTGTTCAGCGTGTAATGTGAAGTAAAATATATAACGGGTCTGTTTTGTTGATTAAGCACTGCTCCCAAAACCGATCGAACTGGCTCTGTAAATAACCTGAATGGCTCCTGAAAGTTTGGTAATTTTAAACTGACGCCTTTGTTACCGCCCGCCTTGACCTCTTCTGGAATGCCTTTTGTGCTTCATTGACCAGACAAATTTTTTTAATTTTCGTTTAAGATTATAAAGTGGTTTTGAGCAAAGATCCGCGTATAATTTTAATAAATTCTCATGTACTACTGGGATATACCCAAAAACTTGACACCTTCTTTGAGTTATGGGTGGTTTCCTACTCCTAGTATGGCTCTGAACCTTGTCTCATCCGTTTTAATTCCTTTTTTACTAATACTAACTTAAATACTTCAATTCATCAAAAATCTAAATTTACATTTATCTTTATTTAATGTCAATCCTGCATCTTGCAACAACGAAAAAACTTCCCTTAAATGCTCAACATGGTGGAAAGTGAATATTGAGATGTTATAATAACAACGTCATCCATATACACATTCACAAACTTCCCCTATCACTGGTTTTGTGGATTAAGTGTCAATTGCCTTTTAATAATTGGGAGCTGCTCCTGATAAACTGAATGGCATCCGCTTGAAAGCATAAGTGCTTATATTTTACTACGAATGCGGTCTTAACAATATCATTGGGGTTTACTTCGCCATTTGCAAGTAAACTACTTCCTTAGGATCAAGAGGATGACATTATTGTTGTATATGGATGTTCGTTATTAAACTTCATCTATTAACGGTAAAGGGTATCGCATACTTTGTGATCGAATTTAGTTTTCTATAGTCTACTGTAAATCTATATGCTTCTGGATTATCCTGGTGGTAAATTCCATTATTTTTCTTGCATAAATACAACTGGTGACGCGTAATGGGATTGAATTGGAAACACCGCTCTTGTAACATTTTTTGTAAGAAAATCAATTATTATTGCTTGTTTCTTGCTTTGGTCGTATCTATATGGCCGGGAAACTACTGGTGGCTATCTCCCATGTCAATTTAATGGTATAAAACATGAGTAAGACCTGGTTTGTCTGAGAATAACTCTTTAAAACTACTAAACAAATTTTGTAGCTTTGGTTTTTTACCTCCCCAATTTCCCCTTTGTCTTAGACAAATCTATCTCTCAACTCTTCCTTTAATTGATTCAACCAATCTCTATTTATTTGAGAACGGAATTTTCAACGATTTTCGATCAAAAATCTGGGGTAAAACAATCTTTGATCCACTTATAAAATCAACACCTAGAATACATGGGTATTCCCAAACTGTCAACACATGAAATGACCCAAGTTTTTTCAAAATTGTCTGATGAATATTCAATTCTACAATCCCCAAGCAGCCTTTGGCATTTCGCACCCTGTTCTGTTGTTACCTGGGCTCGCGGATTTTAATTTGCTTAAGTAAAAAAATATTTTCTATATACTTCTTCCTGATAATCGGATCTATCTGTTCCGGTGTCCCATATAGCGCTTTCTAAAATGTGTTTTTTAACAAAATAGGAACGTGTGGGAAGTTCTACGGGTGATACATATCGGAGAAAGTTTAATTGGTATTTCTCTTGCTGATTCTTTTGAGGTTGATCTTTAACTTTTACAATATTTAATCGTCCCCTTTTGCATCCCATCGCCTCGACTGAAATTTTCACTCGAACCCCCTATTTCTACGGTCCCCTGACCCAAATTATCATTTCGCCTTACCTCTGAAATTGGTAACCCCTGTCGTTGAATCTCTTGATCTCTCATTCTGAAATCTATTCCTCCTCTCGAACCTCTATTACTTTGATGGCTATTCTCATAAAAATCATTTCTACCATTACTTTTATACGTCTAACCCTTCAGAATTCCCTCCCAGTTTCTAAGTGATTACTTCACTCAAAATTAGCATCCTATGCGCTAAGTTTTGACCTCGTCTTTCTACATTATCACTATTCTGTGAACCCTCTTTTAATTTGTAAGAATACCTTCCTCTTCTGAATTTAGCCAAGACTTCCAAAAGTTGTACCGTGTTCTGCGGATTGCGCACTTCCACGTAGTCCTGATCTGTGGTCTGAGTCGGAACTAAAATGTGATCAACCAATTCCGCCTGCGAGCATCCCTTGTGAAGCTCTAATTTCTTCTTGGATTTTAATAAATCGTAAACAAAGCCAGTGGGTTCCTGATTTCTTCCTGCTGTGAAGGAAAAAATCGAGCTTCCAATTCTTTCTTATTTTTACTGTGGGAAAAAGCTAAGTATCTAGCCTTTGAGCTGTCTGTGGCTGTATCTTGCACTAGCACTGATCCAAATATTGAGTACCAATTCTTGAGCCCTTCCCCTGAGATGAGACTTTTCAAGCATACGACAGATTACTTGGGATTTCAAGTAACTGCATTTGATTATCTATTGTTTCAAGGAACTCTTTTAACATTCTCCGACCCTGAAAAATACATTTCAGGTAATATACTAAATCCACCTGCATTACCTAACCCAGAATTAATATAGTTCAAGGCTACTGAGACATAGCCACATCAAGTGATAGCTATGTCTAGTGGGATCCAAGTGTGTTTAGAGGTGGGATTATCTAATAGGATGAGATATCTTTTGTAATTCTTAACACAACTTTTATTAAGAATAACTTAAACTACTTAATTATAAATAACAACTTTCTGTTAAGTGAGAGAATAAGCCAAATTAAACTTGTAATATCTAAGTCAGATCGCACAACTAGATCAATAATTTTATCTTAATTATATTTAACTATCTGCCTAATCTAACTTCCTATACAAAAATATTACCTTTTATTGAGTAATCCTCCTACCTTAATTGAAGACTCTCCTGTTCGGCTATTTGTAGATAAGAACACCTGTGTGACCTTATTAATCTTTCTTATACTTAATATTATTAATGGCGATGAGCGTATCTTTCTTCCTTAGTTGTAAGTCGTCTAACGCTTGTTCCGAACAATTCCACACTAAGATATCTCTAGGCTTGCCGTCGCTTCTCACCAAACCCTCTATCCTTTTAAAGTATATCCTATTTGCATTTTCGTCCTGTTTCTCTTCTTGGTATTGGGTTGGAAAAGTTTTGCCATTAATCGTGGCCGTCAAAGAACTTAGGAGTTATGTTAGAAGAAGAACGCGAGAGACGTCACAAAGTGATATATAATGTATAAAAATTGTGAAATATACTGGTATTATGTGAATATAGATTTTTCCAAGTAACTTAAAGAGTTTTTATTTCAGGGTGACTGACCCTGAATTCTGGATAAGAAGCAGATTTCGAAATTGTAAATCCAACATAATGGATACTACAAATGTTAAACAGAAGGAGATTATAAATAGAAGCAAATTTTTTTGTAAATCCTACAAGATTACTGTGCTATACCCATATTTGTTGTAAAAGTGAGAATCTGCCATAATTGAAATGCATGGCTGTTGATGTTGGTCTAATTAATTGAGTAAAATTTATTGTGGCTGTCAAGAGTTTAAATTAAGGGGTAATGTTAAATATTAAATTTAAAATGAATAATGAAAATTACAGTTTAAGTTTAATATTGAAAATTAATAGTTATAATGAAGATTCCCAAAGGGTTTAAAAATTTTAAAAAAAACTTGGGAAAAATAAGGAGATTCAGAAATAAAATTTAGGCGCGTAATTTCTTAAGGGCCATTGAGACCCTCGAATAAATCACTTTTTGCTTCTTGGATGGGGTTGTGACGGGCTCACGCGTCTTTTCTGTAACATAACCTCTGGGTTCTTTTACGGCCAAGATTAATGGCAAATCTTTTCCAACCCAAATCAGAGAAGTGAAATGCAATTGTAAAATGCAAATAATATAGCCTTTAAGAGAACAGAAGTTTTAGTAAGCGGCATGGCAATTTAGAGAAAGTTATGTTTAGAAGAGATAGAACTGTGAATTGACGTCCTATCAAAGATTACCAGGTTTCCAGCCATTACTACAAGGTGCATACTATTGCACACGTACCTAAAAGTCTCTGAAATGGATTGAACCTTAGCTTGATTCAAGGTAGGACTGATTATTTGATATTAGAACTTGTAATATTATCAGAATTGAAAGTAAGTGGATAATATAATTATTTAGATAAGTGATCAAAGTTACGTGATCAGGTTTAACTACAGCTGTGTGTTTGGTTTTTTCTCACTTAATATAAGTTTATCTAATTTATTAGAAATTTAAGTTATATTCTTAATAAAGTCATATTAAGAATTTTAAAATGTCGATTCATTTCGAGAATCCCACACTTCTAATTCACGCTGACAATCAAAGATATGGTCGCCATAGAACGACCATATCACAATTCAATGGGTTCGGAAGATTTGGAATAACTTTTGACAATGTGGAATGGAAGCCTTTCCACCGTAATCACAGATAGTAATCCCATTCAACGTTGGATATCCCTTAGGGTGGGACGTTTCAATCGTCTTCTCCCATCACTCGAAGGATGGGATGGAAGAATACATCTTTCAAACGGGAAAAGGAGGCGTGCATCGCTCAAAGGGGAAAATGAGATATGAGGAAACTCAAATGGGGAAAGGAGATATGGGGAAACTCAAATGGACACAAGCCAAGCATGAAACGGGGAAACTGAACCCATTGAGGGCACCATAGACACCAACCCCGGAAAAATGGATTACTGGTCATAGCTTGGGACCAGTTCTCCCTTTTTTTTGGGTCCCTCCTCTCGCCGACGTTGGTAGAGAATTTTATTGATGGAATCATGGAAATTTTTTCATTAGAAATTTTCTTTTACACCATGTATTCTGTTCAAATAATTTTTTCATTTATATTCAAATCATTTCACCTGTATTTCATTAAATTATTTTTATTGTTTTCTCCTTTATATTTTCATCATGACACTCACCTTATTACATTAATTCATGATATCATAACCCAGAAAGTCAAAGGTTTCTTATTATACTACTACTAACCGCGGAAATGGGCATGGGTTAAACAGGTAAATAGGCCTGTAAAGGACCAAGTGGTGTGCCTGTTTCAGGTAAATATACGAGAGAATTTGAAACAAAATAGAACCATGGTGTAAGGATGGAAAGGGTTTAAAGAAATCATGTAAAGGGCCAAGTGGTGTGCCTTTTTAAGGTAAATACGAGAGACTAGGGACAAAATAGAACCATGGTGTAAGGATGGAAAGGATTTAAGAAAACATGAAAAGGATTCAATGGATTCGGAAGATTTGGAATAAATGTGGATAATGTGGAATGGAAGCCTTCAGATGGTAGGGATCAATCCCAATCAACGTTGGACAGGGTGGGACGTTTCAATCGTTTTCTCTCAAGGGTATCATTTGAAGGATGGGACGGAAGAATACAGTGTTCAAAGGGGGAAAAGAGGCATGTATCGTTCAAAGGGGGAAAGGAGAAATTGAAAAAGGGACAGAGGACACTCAAACAGGGAAAAGAGAAAAGGGGAAACCCAAATGGACACAGGCCAAGCATGAAATGGGGAATCCAAATGGAGAAACGGGGAAACCCAAATGGGGAAAGGAGAAATGTTGAGACCCAAAATGAGAAACTCAAATGGGGACAGGACAAACATGGAAATGGGGATAGACCAAGCATGAAATGAGGATGGGTCAAGCATGAAATGGAAACAAACCAAATATGAAATGAGCCAAGCATGAAACAAACCAAATATGAAATGGGTCAAGCATGAAACAGACCAAATATGGATTTTTCTCTTTTTTTGCTGTGATGGTTCATACGCTTCATGCACATTTCATTTTTTAAGCCTGCTCACAGTTTTCTCTGCATCTCTTTTGAATGCTTACACAATCATTTTTGGACAGAGACATGTTCAAATCCTCTTCTTTTTACAGACATCTCGGTAGATGGTCGAGCACTCTTGTGTGCTGTCCCGAATGTCGGGAGCAAATGACCGTGCGTCACTTTTATAGTAAACATGCGTCCTCAAAACACAATTTGGATGGTCGCAAGCAATGCATGTTTTGTTTCGGAAGGAAACAATGGCCTTACGGGTAAAAGAATTGTCCTGAAAATGTAAACCATGTCAAGTTGTGCTTGCAACGTTTCGTAGAGGAAGTCAAGGAGGAAAGTGAGACAGAGGAGACCGTGCAGGAGGAAGTGTTTGGATGTAGAGACTTTCAACCCATGCCTCGTGAAATGCAGAATCGTCGCAAGGACAGATTGAGCGAATATGTAGGGTTTTATGATTCACTGTTTGAAAAACCCGAGATGTGGGAGGAAGGGGTAGAATTTCAGAATGGCTTGGGAAAAGATGTGTGGGGAATCGTTCAGCGCTATCTGAGGCAAGACTTGGTGTGATTTCACATTATGGTAAAACATGACATGTTTGATACATTTCGTAAGGAGGTGGAAAAGATTCGGGATCAATGTGCCATGTTACCCTTTTGGTGTCCGTGCAATGGATTGGTGAATGCGAAGGGTAAAATACAACATCGGCACATGATTGTGGCGTGCGAACCAGAGAGTTCGTTTGAAGACGTGCGGAAAGGAAAAATTCGTTATGAATTTCCCAACAGGAATCATTCCAAAAAATGCGTCAAGATTAAAAATACATTTCATCTGGTGTGGACCATGATGTACGTGAGTCAACCGAAATCGTCATGTGACAAGGGCGAGATTCCTGACAGTTTAAGCGATCCGGTAAATTGGTTGCATTTTCACAGCAATCGACCCTTGCACCCGCACAGTATTGCCTTTCTCTGTACTCTGTTTCCAGGAGGGATAGAAAAATTGCTTTGGGAGCAGGTGGGCAATAAAAATGTGGCTAAATGGAAAAAGACGACGAGACGTAGAGCAGATGCGTGGGGTCATTTCAAATGGAGAGTACCCATCCATGTGACGGAATGGAAGATTATAAACTGTGTGATTCCCTACCATCCGCGTTACGAGGAACCGGAGGAATGGAGCCTCTGTATCTGAATCTATACGGTAACAAAAAATTTCATTCAAAAGAGATAAACAATGGGGATGAGTGTTCGTTTCAACGGATGAGAGACGAAAGGTACGTGTTGTCTCGCAAACAACAAAATCTCATGAATGAAATTAAAAAAGTAAAACAGCAGTAGGCCATGGACCAAAAAGTTATATTAAGAGACAAACTCAACGAGATAAAAGCAAAAAACGACATGATTCAAAGGGAAAGAGACCTATTGAAGGAGGAAAATGACGTATGGAAAAATTAAAGAACAAGAGTGGAAAACTAAAGAAAATGAGTTGAAAAAAAAAAAAATGAGTCGAAAACAAAAGAACATGAGTTGAGTTTTGAAATAATTAGATTAAACTAAATTAAAATACATTGGGGGAAAA
>BMAV01010788.1:0-13243 GCA_019973955.1 Trichonephila inaurata madagascariensis | reverse complement strand
CAACCCCCAAAAGCCCTATCTAAAAAAGTTTCAGACCAACAAAAACATTACTGTGATGAGGTATCATCTTTATTAACCTGTTTTGGGACATGCGTTTTTTTTATTTCGTACATTTAAATTTTTGTTTAAAAGGGGGGGAACCCCATTTTACCTCAGTTGAAGAGGTTCAGGCGAAAACGGAGAATCTTCTGAAGGACCTTCCAAAACCTCGTTCTAGAATTGTTACCAGAAATGTGTGTGGGGGTGTGGCGCACCGAATGCAGGTGGGGAATCTAAAGGGGAACTACTTTGAAGGTGATGTTCAGGGGAGAACTGATTTTGAAAGTACAATGATTTTTTGGGAAGTTCCCGGTTCTTTTGTGTGTGTGTGGGTGTGTCACACCTGTATTTATAAATTTTTTGAAAGGAATGATAATCCGAATATAAACTGTACAATATTAATTATTTTAGATTTTTATCCGTTTTTTTAAAAATGGCTTGATTCCAATTCAAAAAAAAAAAGCGACAAAGATTTCTAACAATTTAAACCCTCTGCATTTACCCCCTTTCGGTTTTGGTGTCCAAGCAATTTTTTTTTAATTTTGGGTTACCAAATGATTTGTTTTTTAATTCGTCTCCGAACGATTCTATTTTAATCTGATCTATTTTTTTGATTTTATTTAAATTCAGTTTCCAAGAAGGTTTAAAAATAATTCTTTCCCCCAAGCGATTTTTTTTTAATTTGTTTTCCAGAGATTTTTTTTTTGAAAAAATTTAATATTTCAAATTATTTTGATTCACCTTTAAAATTATTTTTCTATTCACGTTATTCCTTATCTTCCTAAATTTCAATGTTATCAATTCATTCGCTGGGAATTAAATTGTTTTCCAACAACACATCTAAATTTCGTAGTTTGATTTAAATACTTATTGTTGTTTCTTTCCTTTAAATACGTAGGTAAAAAATAAAAAACTCAACTTGTTATTCAGCAGTTAAAATTTTTTTACAAAAAATTTTCCGAAGCTCTAAATATAATTTTTTTAATCTCAAACGACTTTTTGTATTTTGGGAAATTGTGTTCGATTCTTTTTTGGAGAAAGCAGAACCCTTTCCCTTAAAAAAACATCATTAACGTAATTAGTAAGAACACAGTCTTTAAATCCTATTGCCAACGAAAACAAGACAGAAAAGCTGTGACAAACTGGAATTGGGTTTCTTCTTAATTCAATTATTTTAATGCTTTGATTAAATTATTTTGCTAGAAGAAGAATTTTAAAAAAAAGACACAATCAAAATGCATTTCAAAAATTTCCCCTGAAGAGGAAAATGTCAAAATACTTAAAAAGTACTTAATACGCATTCTGCTTCTTTGATTCCTTTGCTTTTAGCTTATCTGCTTGCTAGAATGCTCCTCTGGTGAGCTTTTTTTTTTTATGTTCTGAAAAATTTTAATTTTTTGGTATTTTCAAAAAAATTTTTGGCCGTTACTTTTTAAAAATGCCAAAAGGGAAATGTTTTAAATTTGTAGATTTAATTTGTTCTTTGAAAAACATTTATTTTTTTTAAAACTAGAAGGATTTTTTTTCCAAATTTGAAACTAAGCTGACCCTATGTAATAAATTTCAGAAAAAACTTAACTCAGGAAAAAGATGGGGGAAAAAAAAAAAGATAAAATTCGGTATAAGAGAAATTTTGTGGGTCTCATAATTATAATTACTTGAAGGATTTATCATTTTATCTAACCATTTTTTTTTGCTCTTAGTGCAAAAAATATATTTCTTTTTACATTCTTATTTTACAGACGTTACGTTATAGTTTTTTCGTTGCAATGGTACTCGTCCTGAACTTTTCCCAAAATTTTTTTTAGCGTCATTTTCCCATTAAATAATTTTAAAAAAAATAACAAAGATAAGATGAAATTATGTTTGAAGTCACAAATAAAAAAAATGGGGGTTTTCATTGTTTTAAAGATCTGCTAATTTATTTTGAACTTATTTTTGCATAAATTTTAACAGATATAGAATGATACGTCAACCGATAGATTATAAAACTCTTCCCCAAAAAAGAAACATGCCGCCAAATTTAAAATTTTATATCTAAAGTTCCATGTGTGTGTGTGGGGTTTAATATATTATATTATATAGAAATTCTAAAAATTTTTTTAATTAAACATAATTATAGATTAAATATAATTACTTAATACTTTTAAAAGTGTGGGTTTTTAGACTCTTTTTTACACAAATTTCCAGCATTTCGATAGAACTAGTAAGAAATTATAAAATTGATATCTAGCACCCCACGTTTTTACTACAAAGACTTTAATTTTCTATTAATCATTTTATTCTTACATTAAGAACTTTTTTTTTACTTTTTAATCGTTTAAACCCAAAAAAAGGGCTTTTAATTTTTTAAATTGTAATTATTTGTAAAAAGTTTTATCTTCGATTTGTTGCTTGAGGGGAAGTGGTTTGGTTTGAACTATTTTTGTGAATCAAAATCTTCGAAAATTTAAAAACTAGTTTGCACCTGTAAATTATTATTATTTAATTTTAAAATAAAAATTTTTTATTTTTTAAAAATTTTTAAAAAAAAAAAACCCAAAAAAATTTTTAAGTCCCTGGTAAAAAAGGAAGGGAAAAGGGGGGCGAGATTTGTATTTTAAGAAAACGTGTTTTATGACTTAATGAGAGTGTGTAATAACTTTTCGTACATCTCAGAAACAGGGATATTGGGCTAATTTTTCCCATCATGTAATAATTTCGACACGTAAGTGGGTGCACAGAGTGTTTGAAAAGATTTGTAGAAATGAGATAGTTTAAATGAAAGAGCCCCAAAAAACTTTTTGAGCTTGTTCCCTTAAATCGTTCTTCAATGCTGAACTAGTCCTGACAATAAATAGCAAAATATCGGACCAACCAGTTCCTCCGGGTAAATTTTGCATTTTTGAGATCCCTTGGAAAATTTCTATCATTCCATTATTTGGGGATGGTAAGAAGGGAAGGGATTCTATGACTACCCAACATGTTTGTTTTTTTCCCTAATTGAGAACAATAAAAAATTTCTTCCTTGGTCTTTTGGGTGCAACAAGTATCCCGAAACGGAAAATCCAAAAACTTAAAAGGCACAAGCAGTGGTTTCGAAAATTTCCGGTGGGAATGGTTCGGGCCCCCCCAAGACAATATTTTTTGCTTTGGAGTGAAAAGGTCTGATATAGAAAAGAATATGTGCAAATTGAGCAGGGGTGGAAAGTGCTTAATGGAGCTTTGTTTTGTTTAATTTTTCACTGATTTTTTCCCCAAACTCGAACTCTGTTTTGATACCTTTTTCATTCCAGGCCAAAAGAAACACTTTGAAAAAACCCGTAGTAGCTGATATTCCAGAAAGTGATGTAAGGTTGTCCCCCCGGGGGCCCTTCTCCTTGATTATCAGTGTGAGCTAGAGGGTGGAATAAATGAAGAACTAGAAATTTTATGATTTAATATGATTTATTAAGACCTTTAATTAAACCCCTAACAGATTAGATAATAATAATATATGGGGGAGAATCACGGTAAAACCCCAAATATATATAATACCGAAATAACGTAACCCGGGCCATATCAATAACAAACTCGCCTAAGCTCAAATTTTTAATTCCCCTCACAGATCCAATATTAAACAGCACCCTACCTTACTGTCGAATGAAGAGCGACCCAAACTAAATTTAGTAGCAGTTGGTTTCCCGGAATGAATGGTATGCACCTTGGGCCTGGGGTTTTTTTAAAATTCCCCTGTGGCTGTCACTTTACAATTGAATCACGGACATCATAACATTCCCCAAATTGCCACACCCTTTCTCTAAATCT
Source organism: Trichonephila inaurata madagascariensis (assembly GCA_019973955.1). Classification (NCBI taxonomy): domain Eukaryota; kingdom Metazoa; phylum Arthropoda; class Arachnida; order Araneae; family Nephilidae; genus Trichonephila; species Trichonephila inaurata. The sequence continues at coordinate 9,418 of BMAV01010788.1, read as the reverse complement.
TTATATTTAAAAATTTTTCCCAATTTGCATCTTTCCTTCACCCCATTCTTGGGTTTGGTTGGAAAAGAGTTGCCCAAAAAGGCCCCAAAGAACCCAAAGGGCATGTTAATGGACGCGTGAGCCCGTTGTGATAGTAATGCAAATTTCAAATACCCGTCTGAGATTTTACGGGCAAAAGGCAGGTTTTCGAGGATTATCACAATATAAAGAAAAATCTTGAGGAAAAAAATTGTTTTTCAGTTTAATAGAAGAATCTTGAGGAAAAAAATTTAATTTTTTTGTCTATATGTTTTAGCAACCTTAAAGGGTGGCTCAAGAACATCAATATTTTGACGTACCTAATTATTTAACATTTTTAGTTTACCTTAAAATACTGATTTGAAAGTTTTTGGGTTGTTATGAGTTTTCTAACAATTTTTCCCGGGTTACGATAAAAAATTAATGAACCATTCTTATTTAGCTAAACATTAAGAAATACGTCCACTTTTTTTCAATTTTTTGTCGAATTATTTCATTATTCGAAAAAACCCTTAAAATAATAAAATTTTAAAAAAATTTTAATTTCAGTTTATTTAAATACCCCAGTCGGAAAAACTCGAGAATATTCAAATAAGCAAGATCTAGCCTGAACTCTACTTCTGAATATATTCCAATACCCAAAATAAATTTATAATATTCTAAACTACTTGAAAAAAAAATACATTTATTCACTATTCCATTTTTCGAAAAAAAAACAAATCCAAGAAGCAGAAACAGGCAACCCTCCTGGTGCCTTAGCCACAAATGAATTATTCAACACTTTTTTACCAAAGCGAGAACAATTTTTAAAGAATTATATCCTTCCGCCTGGCAAAACCCTGTTTTAAAAAATACACCTCCCGCTCATTTGTTAAACGGCGGTCGGCCTTTTAAAAACACCTTTAATGCGGGTTTTGAGAATAATTTTGCCTCTAAAGAAGTAGCAAACCCTTTTTAACGAATGTTCAGTCGGCTTTTTAAAAGGAAATTTTTTTTTAATTTAAGACATTCCATGAATGCTGAAAAGGTTCTTTTTTTTATTAATTGACAGCTTATTCAATTTCTCGACGGTTTGTTATGAAAGAGGCTTTTTTTTTCTTTTTAGAAAGTGAGCTTAAAAGGGGGGTTAATTTAAAAAGAGGGGTTGGGGTTTTTTTTAATGGTTATGTTGCTTTTTTTTCGAAAATAGCTCGTGTAATTAAGTCTTTTGGGATTTAAATAAAAAAACCCGTGTAGATTTGATTTTGCTTGATTTGTTATCCGAGTGCTTGAGAAGGAATTTTTAATTTTTTTATTTTGTATTTATTTATTTATACCAAAGTTTCGATTAAATTTAATTTTTTAAAGAAATTTTCTGATTACTTTTCTTTTTGGGAAAAATTTTTTTATACTTCGAATATTATTTCCCAAATGGTCGTTTCTTAAAATTAAAAAATTTTAACTTTTGAGAATATCCTCAAGATTGTTTTATTTTGAACAATATTTTCTAACTTTTCTAAAAAATTCTTGAAGAGAAAAAAAAAATTTGTGTTGTCGAATCGAGTTGTTTTAATATAAAATTGAAATATTCAGAAATTTAAATCAGTTTTCATATTCATATAAAAAAATGTTTAAGCATTTTAAAAAATTATAAATTTTAATTCCGTGATCTTAATGATATGAGGGAATGTTTATTAACCCCTTCAGAACCATGACCACATATATGTGATCACTTCAGGGAACACTGTATTATATATGAGATTGCCTTTTCCCTGTTTCCCTGCCCGTGATCCCACTGGTGTGATCTGAATTTGGAAGTTATGGAATTTGGAATGATTATAAACTATAAATTTCTACGCATTTTATTACAGTAATGATTTTATTCGAATTTTTGAATGGAGGTAGGCTTAACAGGGAAAATTACCTGGTCCTAAACATGCTAATGACGCTTTTTAAGCAACACGCGGGCTGTTGGTGACGGATTTCGAAATTTTAAACCTCGGTTCAAGTGACGAAGGCGACTCCTGAACTGGCACTGCTTCTCAGAACTAAAGCACCACACCAACAGGAGATCTTTGAGTCTCGACAGATGTAAAGTGCTTCATCCCCTGTATATGGTGGGTCTCCCCAGAGCTAAGATTGAACTCATGACACACGGCCGCATTTTCGTGATCATTAGGGCTACTGTGGTTCACATCTCTTTGAGTTCTAAATCCCTATTTTGTGAAGAACCCAAATTCAACAGAATGAAAAGTAGCTAAGCCGTTATTAAAGAATGAAGTGAAATATCACTATGTGCTGTATTTTTTCATCCAAATGTTACGGCATATTACTTAAAAAATATTTAGTAATTTCCTGATAATTCTATTTTTTCCCGTTATAAAAATGACAACAATGAAACCAATTTCAGACAAATATCCGAACCAATTGCTATTAATTGTCACAATATATTCCGGAAAATTACAATGTAATTAAATGAGTAATTAAATAAAAGGGACTGTGTGTGTGTATAGTTATGCAAATCTCAAAAATTAAGATTTATTTACTCGTACAAAACAATTTGTGTGCTGTTTAGCAATGAAAGTAAACGGTTTCTTATGGTACATAAATAATATCAAGTACAGTATAAGACCCCGCTTAACGCTGTTTCGGTTTAACGCTCTTTTGTTTGAATTGTGCGATTCCCCTAAGTTACACACAGCGGTGGGCTTCCCGATATCCGAAGCAGTTTATCTGTGTTTTTTTCTTACATGGCCCTTATACGAACGTATTTTTATCGTTTCAAACATTTGTTAACGTTATTGTAAGTATAAATTTTTGTAATATAACGAGCTATAGTGAAAAATATTATGATTTTTAGTTTTAATCATGGGGATAAAAACAATGGAAAATAAAAAAGCAAGAAGACGCAGGAACAAATTTTGACAGGAGTTTCAAAGGCAAGACGGGTGTTTGATGCCTTCCACTTAACAACTTCACAGAGCGCAAAAGGAAACACAAATTACATTATATGCCTTCTTTATAAAAAAGGCAGAAAATTGGAAATAGGGAATATACTGTATGATCTGAAATGTAAAACACACTGAGTTAGAATTTTATTTATTTTTATATGTTTATTCATTTATTATGTTTCTAAAATTGTAAGAAATACATTTTTGTTTTATTGTTATAAAAAACGTAGTTTAAAAAATTTAATGGTAAAAATTTCCGGCCAATTTTTCACCCATCTTCCCCTAACCCCATTATTTACATGATGAGATAACCTTGTTTAACGCTGTTTCATATTACGCTCTACTTTGATGGGACGCATACCCCGCGTTAAGCGGGATCTTACTGTATTTCTAAAAGACGACAAAAACAACCATATTGCTAATGCCAATCGTAGAGTTAAAAAAGCACAAGATAAACAAGACCGTTTGCGCCGGCGTCAAGCAGCAGAATCACATGAAGGTGAAAAAATCAAACATTTTATCAGAGATTCTCTATGACTTGTATACTGTTTAAAAAACTTGCATTTGGATTACAGCAGTATAGGAAACATTCAATACAATAGTTTCAATTACAGTCAAGGATATTGAGCAGAACTTGCCGCATATTTATATAATATACTAAATCGTTAAAAATCTAGAAACCCAAAGTAATAAATCGAAATATGTTATAAGATAGTATAGCTCAAAAATAAGATCAGTAGTACAATGGTAAACTCTAGGGAACTAAGATTGTGGGACTCACCAAACAGTGAAATTCGTTTAACGCGAAAATGTTTAAAACAAAATATCGGTTAACATGAAATAATACAATGGTCCTGACAAACTACTATGTATTTTCATGCAATTTGTTTCTCTTAACACGAAAAAAATCACAACATGAAGAATTTCCCCTTCTGGTAATGAACAGTTTCTGTATTATTAACGTCCTACTTATCTTCAGGCAGAATTGTTGGGGTGATAATGTTTGGGGGACCCCCAAAATTATGGCAAAAAAAACTTTTTTGGTTTGTTCAAAGGTAAAATGCCTTCATGCGATTTCGGAGACGAAAAGTAATTATAAATTACTGTTTCCCCTGTCATCCGAAATGAGGAACAAATGAAAATTTTGGGAGTTATGTAGACACGCACCAATGGGGAAATGAATAGCAAAAGAGAGAAATCGAATAATTTGATGCTAAAAGCAATGCAAAAAAAACACTGATTATTTTCCAAAATAAATATTTTGTTTTTCAAAAAACTTGAAAATTTTGTATTAAATTTCATTGAGTTCTCGTGAATGTTTTGATTTCATTGGTTTTTATTGAGTACGCGCATATATTCACATCTATGAAAATAAAATGTACTCTAATAAACTTAATTTTGATAACATATGTTTTTCGGCAATATCCTTTAACACGAAAAAATATTTCAGTCACCTCAGTTTTGTGTTCAACAATTTTCACTGTAGTTAAGGTATCCGAATACGTTCGGAACCGTGATTTTAAAAAGGCGCATAAATGGATAATTTTCATGAGATTTAATGTCACTTAGTTTAAAAATACATGTTTAAAATTGTTTTAAGGACATTTTGACAAAAATGTTATTTAAATACTAATATTTGGAAAATTAACTTAGAATAATCTTTATTCAAAATTTCTCCTTTTGTGAAAAATGCTTCTATTATAATAATATTTTGCCTGTATATAGCTCAGACCTCTGTACAGAGGCTCAACTATGATTTTGAAAAATTCCCATTATTTTCAGAGTTACAATCATTTGAAATAATTATCGGCGTTTTTTTCTTAAAATTTCTCCCCTCTGTTGTCGTAAAACACGGACAAACCCACTTCTAAGTTATACATTTCAAAACTTCTAGTTGAGCCTCTGTACAGAGGTCTGTGCAAAATATTATTATAATAGAAGCATTTTTCACAAAAAGAGAGCATTTTGAAAAAAGTTTATTTAAGTTAATTTTTAGCCGAAGTATATTTTGTACTTAAATAATTTTTTTATTGTAATACTATTCTTAAAACAGTTTTATATACATTTTCTAATTTAAGTGACACTAAATATCATAAATATTATCCATTTATACACTTTTGCAAAATCACGCTTCCAAACGTAATCGGATACCTTAAAGACGATCCAATCTTCCCCTTCATTTGTCTATACCACTGTGCAGCAAGGAAAAGAAAAATACAGTAAGAGTAAGATTCCATTGATACACTAAAGATAATAATAACTCTAGCAAAATAATACTAAAAAGGGTAAGTTACCAGTGCCTAATATCAAGTAAAATATACCAATTGAAAAAATACATAATAGTTCTCCGTCTTATATGTATATCTATAAAATAGCTTTCCTCTTCATGGATACAGGCACTAGCTATAGAGCATGGGGAAGAAACTGCCTATTCGATAGCAAGGGAGAGATAAGATTCGTATGCTCCCCTAGCGTAGTCTCATTAAATCATCCGTGATATTCCGATCGCCGACCTTGTTTACAAGATCAAGACGGTTACAATTTGTTTCAGCCAGACTGAGAAGCTCTACACAATCTAATGTGCATAGTTTCTAAGTCTAGAATGTGTCTAGTCACACACACATGTCTAGCATGCTTCTGCGAGTTCATCTGTCTAATGACACGTGACCTTTCTGAGAGGAATCAAAATCTTCCCACTCTATGTCTTAATTCATTCTTAGCTGCACAACATGCCATGGCATTAATTGATTGGTATCTCTTTAGAATATCAAGATACACACTATCATATCTTACAAAACTTTGATTCCGTGCCTTTGTTATTATTAAATAGATAAGATTAGTAGAGTAAAACAATTACATAAAAAAGAGTGTTTGGTAGAAAGATTTAATAGATTTAGAACTTAAATCCCACAATTGCCTTATTTGATAAACAATAATATATATTACAGCCGTTTTTCTCTTCGTACTTTGTAGCCGCGGTAGCCGAGTGGTCAAGGTATCGGATTATGGCTGGCCTTGTCACGAGTTCGAGCCCAGTACCACTAAAGACCCGCTGTGTAGGGGAGAGCTCAAACGTCCTCCCGTTGGTGTGGTAGTTAGGAGACGGAATGCCCGCTCAGGTGTCACCCATGTCACTTCATCATGCTTCAAAGTTACGTGGTCCGTCGCCCAAAGCCCTCGTGTAGCTGAATAGTGTGACGTTAATATATTCACTCACTCTCTTCGTACTTCTAGGTTGGACTAAAGTACACCCACTCTTCGCATTAATTCTTAAAAAGACCTTTTGTGGTGTGAAGTTTTTTTTAAGTGAGGAACCGTAAAATCCGGCGTATAACGCGCACCTATGCTTTCAAGCAGCATTTTTTAATTTTTGGTATATTCACCCTATAACGCACACCCCCTTTTTTACGAAGATATCTGAATGTTTTGAAGTCATTTATTCGTGGTATTATTCCAGATTTTAGAAAAAATAGTATACTTCTAGCTAGAACTATACTTTTCAGTTCAAAAGGCATGTCATTTCTTTTAAATAAACAGTATTTCGATATGCGTAGAAATAAATTTTTTTAATGTTCATTTCTTTCGTTATTTTTAAAGCTATCGTTTTTATACCCGGCGTATAACGCGCACCCTTAAATTTCGATCTTATTTTTTGTGTTAAAAATGCGCGTTTTATGCCGGATTTTACGGTATATAATGAATGACACCCATATTAACGTAATGCCGCTTTTATATTTTTATTTATGATTTACACTTTGCAATTTAGTTCAATTTTATATATAATAGCAGTCTTGCGATAAATAATAGCACTCTTGTAAAATATAAAAATAATAATAAACCACCAAAAATTAAATTTTTTACCCACATTAATTTATCATAAGAATTATTGACCTTGAAATGAAAATTCTTCATTATAATAAATCAAATCATTTTAATGTGATCTTCGAATTTGTTTTATTAGTTTTGAAAATTTAATTATATAAAAAAAATTTGTTGAAAAAAAACTAAATGAGAATTCAACCTCAAATCAGTAACTGCAACATTATTTGTAGTGGCTCAGTTACAAGACATTGATAATTAACAGCTTAATTTTTTAAAATTTCTTTTTGGCTATTTAACATAATAAATATCTTTAAATGTTATTATTTTTATTTACTTTTAATATTATATTTCCCTGTTTTTGCTGTTTGTGTTCGTATAATATTTACTTGAATCATTTCGAATTGTGTCGATACTGATATTCATAACTCCACACGATATTTTGTATTTAGACTGTGGCATCACGTTAAAATAGTTTTTAGAATAGATTGTGTTTCACATATTGAATTCGAAGTCAGTTGGCGTTAGAATATAAAACATAAGATTTTGTGAAGCAAATATTTAAATACTAATTAAAATATATAATTTAGTAATTCTTCTTCAAGTTAAAAAAAAAAAAAAGAGGCAGCGTATTCGCTCTTTGCATATGCATAAGACAAGAAATCTCTTCCGACACACTCTAGTAATGAAAATATTTTATTTTATAATCGAATTCAAGATACTCTTTTCTCGTTGCTGCCGAAAATTTAATTATACGTTTTTAAATTTTAAATTGCGAGATAATTTCGAAACAAAACCAAAATCATTTTCAATAACACGTAGTTTTCGCAGTTTGTTGAAAAAACATTCAACTGAGAAATATTAAGGCTCAGTTATTTTCACAATTCCATTGTAAGCCAATAATGGGAAAACTACATATCAGTCTCCTTTCGATGTTTTTCATCAGTTTCGTGTTTTCTTAGTAGTTTAACATGCTTACTCTGGGGTATGGGCACCATAGTTTGGGAGTCATTATTTTACATATTTGTTGTAAGACATTCAGTTTTCCCATATTGTTAGCTCATATCAATATGTTTTTTTTTTAAATCTCTATCACACACACAAACATTTTGTTTTTGGTGTTCTTTAATTGTAAGTGTAAATCTTATTATCTTTTAAAAAACACCCTGCATAAAAAAAAGAGTCCCATTCATTTTTTAATATACATTCTGAAAAGAGTTTAGTTTAGATGTTCTGTTTAAAAATAACATTTTATAAATTAATATGAGCATCTTATTTTTAATATGAAATTAATTACCTTTAAACTTTCCATTAAGTTAAATATTTTAAGACCTTAGCATTGAAAACAAAAAATATAATTGTATTGTCAAAAATTAGGTTTCCATTAGGAAATTTATTTATTATTTTCGAATTTATACTCTTTTATTAGAATAAAAATTTATAATTATTTTATGCATATGCATAAGAATGAATCATATCTCATTTGCCATGTTGCATTTTTATTCCTTAGAAGTATATATATTTGTATATAAAATAAAATTATATTTGTAATAAGTGAAAGAGTTTTAAAGAAAAATAAATGTGTAATGAGACGAAAGAAAAAAACATTTAATGATAGTTTTATGTTTCAATTTTTTATCTATGACCACAAAATTATTTCCTTTTTTTAAGTATTTAACTTTTTCTTTCTTTTCTTTTTTTTTTTTTTTGCTGAAAATTATATAAGTTTGATTTTGATATATTTTCTTTATTTAACTATACATGGCGATGGAAATGGTTTTTGAAAACTGTACAAAATTTATTTACCAAAAATTAAGCTCTTTGGGGGAGGGGGGATATACATATAATTTTAAAGACTATTTTTAAGAAAATTATATTTTACTTATTTTAAGGATTTTAAAAAGTAATGCTTATTTTTTACATTTACGTCGACACTATTATTTAAAAGATATTTTAATGATTTACGTATTTAATTACTGTCACACTCATGGTTCAGTTATTTTTTCCACGGTTGTTTCTTAAATTTAATAACTTGGAGGCATATCTAATAGTTTTGAAGGAAAGGAATTTTTTTTTAAAATCAAAGAAATAACATTGGCTTCAAATTCTGACAGTTATAGATGGTTTGAAGCTCAGTGGGGCTGTGTGGTTGTGCATCACGCTTTCACGCCACAGGTCCAGTGTTCAAATCCCGGGCTGGGAAGTTTGACTAAGCCTTTCATTCTTTCAGTGGGTCGATAAAGTAACCTTAGTAAAGCTGCAACAGATTCTCCGCTCCTTCTGCTGTACAATTACCAAGCTCTGACTTTATATACTCTAACTAATCGGCTTATCAGAGTTTCTTCTTGAGAGGGATGGCTGTGAATTAAACGAGAATGCTAGTCCAAAGATTCCCCAAGAGGATTAGTGAGAATGTCGCGTAAAGACCAGTCACGCAACAACGGTGTTTTCATATGTTTTTAAGAGGTAATAGCATATCTTCTTAAGCATACGAAACGCAGTTTTAAAATCACAGCTCAAATAACAATAATCCCTAACATCATTCTTAGAAAATTATGAGCTTTTAGAGTGGTAATCATATATGATCCCCTGTCTGAAAACTAAGAAAAACTTCCAAATCATTCCTTAAGAAATGCTGTTCCAAAATTTAC